>JAJIBD010005312.1:0-133573 GCA_021461705.1 Cryptotis parvus
ACAGATAAACACCAAAGTAGTTGTTAAACTTTAGTTTATTGTCTTTGAATACTGGGACTTTAGGCAACAGAAAACTTACCCAGTGGCCTTCCAAAGTAGCTAAGACTTCCTTTCCCAATTTAAGTTTCCCTGATATTTGATTAACGCAGTCACTACTACCTAAAAATGGCTTTTAAAAAGAGAAAAGGTTAAAAAACATTTTATTACATATTTTTATGCATTATAGACAAAAAACAAAAACATATTTCTATAGGAACTGTGCTACTGATGAAATACTAGCTCTTAATTCAGTTGAATACAAAAATGTTAAGTTTGCTGCTGTGGAAAAATAAACAAGAAAAGAAATTGCACTCAGAAAAATTACACTCCTATAGCTAATTCCTATTACTGGCTATCCTATGACTGACTTGTACTAAAACAAAATAATAAACCAATACTTAACCAAAAACCGTGCAAAAATAAACTCTGGACACATTCCAAGAAACAATTTGACTTACTACATTGCTTTACTACTAACTCAGAGACAAATTTCCATGCACTAATCACCTTTAATGACCTTAAGATGTCTAAAAAAATACGTTTTGTCCAGACTTTCAAGTATTAATAAAATACTTGCTAAGATGACAAAACATCAAACAAAGGTAAAAGCATCAAATAATATTAAAAGAGATTCTTCTTATTGGAGAAAAGTAGCTAATTAGATGGATAGCAACTGAAGCAATTTAGGAAAATTGTTAGGTTTTTGATTTGTTCGGTTTTGAGGCCACCCCTGGCAGGACTCCTGATCCTATACTCTGGGTTCACTCTTGGCAGGCTCAGGTGCCAGGGACCAAACCTAGGTCAGCCCGTGCAAGGCAAATGTCCTACCAGCTTCCAACACATGTTAGTTTACAGAAATTTATTTATCCTCTGACAACAACTGACACTGTGGCAGATCTTAATTTCCTTTTACTCTGAAGCACAGAATTTTTCCAAGTGCCTCAAATTATATCCCTCTCCCTTCAGCTCACATGATCTTCCTTAAGTCACTCTTCCATTGAGAAGTAAGGTCTACCATTCATCTTGAATATTGGTGGATTTATACTGTTGAACTATGAGAGGATGGTGGGAGTTATTTGACTTTGGAGGTTAGGTCACGGAAGGAAAGACATGCCCACCACACTCATGTCACACTTTAAAAGAATAAGCCACATGAAAAGGCCATATACAAAGGTGCCAGATCAGCAGTCCTAGGCTTTTTGGTCATCTCACCTGTTATCAGTCTAAACTTATGAACCTTAAGATAATCCTACTATCAAATCTCTTACTACCTTAATTGTAAGATACTAAATACTAAATAAGTACTAAATACTTATTATCTTACAATAATACCTTAATTCTAAGATACTAAATCTTAATTGATGTGCCAGACATCATACAACAGACACATGTCCAACAGGATCAGAGTTGTGGTGTTATTCCTGACATACGGAACTTTTAAGGCCATGTCTAAACACATGGCCAGGGTGATAGTCCAGTGGGTACGGTGTTCGCTTGCACGTGGAACACAGGTTCGATCCCTGGCATCCCATATGTCCCCAGCACTGCCAGGAGTCATTCCTGAGTGCAAAAGCAAGGGAGTAATCCCTGAGCATTGCTGGATGTTATCAAGAAAAAAGGATCTAGAGTTGTTTTCAGTTTGTGAAGTTTAGAGTGAGTTATTATGAACAACTAGAAACTAGGAACAGCTCTGATATAGCAAGCGTATGAGCTGTAACATTAAGTATGGCATAAACTAAGCATATTTGGTATTTTGTAATTTACTCACATTTCAATACACCCTTAAATATCATGTCTTTTTATGATATCAATCAGTTTTATTAACTGAAAATAAAATCAGATATTGATGGCTTTATATTTTTGGTTTTTTTTTTTTTTTTTGCTTTTTTTGGGTCACACCTGACAATGCTCTGGGGTTTCTCCTGGCTCTGCACTCAGGGAATTACTCCTGGCGGTGCTCGGGGACCATATGGGGATGCCCCGGGATCGAACCCGGCCGGCCAGGCCGGCCACGCAAGGTAAACGCCCTACCTGCTGGGCTATCACTCCGCCCCAATGGCTTTTATATTGTTTTGGATCACTCAAGGCTATCCTTTCAACAATTGTGTGGTTTGCTTTGTTTTTGAGGCTTACGAGATCGAACTCCAAGTCTTACACAAGATAAGTACTCTGCCCTGATCTGTACCAGAGTGTTGCTCAGGACTTACTCCTTGCTCTGTACTCAGGGATCCTTCTTAGAGGGCTCAGGGAACCAGATGGGGTGCTGGGGATTGAACCCGGGTTAGCCGCATTAAAGGTAAGCAACCTACACACTGTTCTATTGCTCTGGCCCATAAACTGTACTCTGTATTTAACATTTATATTAACATTGGTATTCGAATCGGTATCGCGAGGGTAACCCCTGGATTTGGGGGACCCAAAGAAAAAGCAGACAAACGAACTAACGGACACTGAAATGACCATCCACTAAGTGCGGATCTTAAAAGGAGGTTCCTCACACAGCTGGGAGGCAAGCCAAACTAAATTTGATATGCCAAATACCAGTAAATTATGACCCATTCCCATGATCTGATGGAATGGTTTGAGGCTCTTTATGTTCCTGGAGCAAGCAGGTGCCCTGGGCTCTACCTGCATGAGACAGGTCATATGGAGATGTTGCTGGTGCCTGCTCGAGCAAATCGATGATGAACGGGAAGACAGTGATACATGACACAGTGATTAACATTAGAGTATCATTCTCTAATTATGTACACCTTCTACCATTCTGTACAAACCTTTAGTTTGAATTCAAGTATTGCACTGTATCCAGTTTTTTGACAAGTAATATTGACAGTTCCGCCAAGTTCCAGTGTCATAGTTCCATAAAGAATTCCTAAGGAAAAAAGTTTTTGAAAAAAGTTGCAGAAGACACTAATAATAACAGGAATTTATTATCTATTTTTCTAGAAACAAAATATTTCTATTTATAATATAAAATTGTTATATAATTAGTAATTATTAATAATTTATGGGCATTCTGTTCCATTCACTAAAAATTAAGATAGTCTGTAGTACTGGAAAGGTAGCAACTGATTGCATTATTATAGATCCTGTACTTACAAATCCACAGATTCCTGGTAAATCCAAAATCCATACCCACAGCACTGTTTCGGTTACTTATGCCATACAAAAGTGTCAAACTCTGACTTGCAGCTAGGGCCCTGCTACAGTACACCTCCATTTTGAAGCACAGTTAGTACCACTACTTTTGTCCTTTTTCTTGGTTGGTAGCTTTATTGTTTAAAATGAATCCTATGAGTAGTGATGAAATGACACCTGCATGCTACCCTGAACACTGCTGAGGTGACCCTGGTGGCCCCAGGTCCACATTACTGGACCTGAGCACGAGAAACAGTCAGGCCCACATGCAGCCAGGCCCAGTGCCCCCAAGAAGTGGCTCCCAGACCAGAAGCACTATCAGGAAGCCCCGCTCCACAAAGAAAAAAGAATAAGGTTATGTACTGTCTGTTTGAGGAAAGTGTGAGAATATTCTCCCAGAAACTATACCTGTTTCCTCTGATTTGGTTCACACTAATTCAGTGTTTGTTTATAGAACATGACTGCGACATAATACAAGAATCAACATTCAGGACAGACCAATGTAGTTAAAAAATTTTCCTCAATTGGTTCTGTGACTTAAAGTTGGAACAATTCAGTTTTTTGAGAGAAAAAGAGAGGGGAGAGAGAAAAAATGTGAATGTGTTCATCTGTTCTCAGAATAAGCTCTAAAAAGCAGACTTTATATATGCAAGTGCATGGGTGCTAATTTCCAAGAATCGGAGCAGTAAAAAATTTGAAAACTTTTGCATACTTATTTGGCTATGAAATCCATCTCCTGTAAAACCATTTGTGTGACTATTTAAGAGAGCAGACCTTAGAAAATACACAGGACCAAAGCAATTATTTCTTATGTTCATTCAAAAAATATATTGACATGAAAAACTTTTCTGCTCTTATGAAAAAAGTTTTACTATACCTAGCTGGAGACTCACAGACATGGGGCAGAGCTGCTACCAGCTCTCCCTGTGCCCAGCTGCTCACAGAGGCGCCCAGGAGGGATGGCGGGTTCTAGCCCTGGCCCGCCACCCTAGCAGAGCCTCGCAAGAAGCCAGACAACTCCCCACTCCATGAGGGCCACCATTTTTCACATCCGGACTTCCCTCTCATCAGAACTCCACCCAGTAGAAGAGTCTATCATAGTCCGGCTCGCGCAGCGGTGCGGTTCATCAATAAATGCTGGAGATCAGAGGTGACTATAAGAGTATGCCACCTGCAAGGCAGAGCATGGCAAGCTACCCGTGTCGTATTTGATATGCCAAATACCAGTAACAATTATAGACCTCATTCCCATGACCTGATAGAATGGGTTGAGGCTCTGTATGTTCCTGGAGCAAGCAAATGCCCTTGGGCTACACTCAGCATGAGACAGGACATGTGGAGATGTTATTGGTGCCTGCTCGAGCAAATCGATGATGAACGGGAAGACAGTGATACGTGATACAGTGATACCTAGCTGGGTATGGCATGGGTATCTACATAAACAACTGTCTTTTTTTATTCTGTAAAATTTTAAAATATGTTCTTATCAATGTCATCTTTCAAATATTTTACTTCATGGAAAATAATCACAGTTGAAGTGCTAAGGATGATTTGTTTTGGTTTTCCCCCGCCCCCCCCCCCCCCCCAAGACACAAGATTTTTTTTAATACTCTATGTAGTAGCAAGTAACAGGACTAATGGAGATGCTACTAGTGCCCACTAGAGCAAATCGATGAACAATGGGAAGACAGTGACAGTGACAGGATGGCCGAATAGTCTAAGCACCAGACTCAAGCTCGGCTTCACCAAGCATGAAAAAATATTTACCTTTACAATGAGCATACGGCATTGTCATGACATAATCTTCACCTCTATTCAAGAAAGTTAACCGTGCTTCTCCTTCCAATATTGCAGACAATGAATTTCCTGGAAGAGTTTGTTACATTTTACAAAACTAAATCAAACAGGATATAATTAATTATAACCAGCTAATTATAATCTTAAAAGTGAAAAATTAAACCAGGAGAACAGATAATAAGAACGAAGCCAGAAGCCTGGCAGGCAGAGTCCCCTAGTGTGATCACTGGCACCACGTAGCCCGAGCTTTGCTTGGAAACCCACCACCCCTGCCCAGTAAAGCGGACATTCAATAAGTAATCCGTTTAGGCGCGCCTTCTGCTGGTTTTGACAGTCACATCCCCCTAATACCACATGTCCAGCACATCCCCTAATACCACAATGTCCAGTCACGTCCCCTCTAATACCACAATGTCCAGTCACATCCCCTCTAATACCACAATGTCCAGTCATGTCCCCTCTAATACCACAATCCAAACTAAAAATTTCTATCACCTCAAAAATTTCTATCACCTTTCTCCTTGCCAATCAATCCATCCCTCTAGCCTTAGGAAACCATTAGTCTGCTTTTTTTAACTGTGATTTTTACCAATTTTAGAATTTGTAGAGACAACTCATAGAATATGTACTCCATTCTGTTAAACTTTTTTTAGTTTTTATTTTATTTTTATTTATTTTTATAAATACCTTTATTTATTTATCTTTTTAATAATTTTACTTATTTATCTTTAATTCATGCAGCCTATTGTATCAACTGTTCTTCCTTTTGTGAGAGGCAGTTAGCAGGCAGCATTTCTATATTGGCTGGTGCTCATTTTATTCGGATTCAGTCACGAGTTATGATGATCAATGCTCCTGAATGTAAGCAACCATGTCAAGTCTTTGTATAACCACAGTTTCACTTTTTTTTTAATACTTAGGAGTAGGATGTCTGGGTTTATATTAGAGTCTATATATTTGAGAATCTGGGTTTGTGTGTGTGTGTTTTAACCAAGATTAAGTATCACAACTGATTGTCCGTAAACCAAGTATCCAACTGTACTTGGACTCCTTCATTATTCAAAGACAAAAAAAAACAAAACAAAACAAAACAAAACTGACTCCTCTCAGATATGCTGAGATGAAATAAATACTTCTTTTTCTTTAAACCCTTGGTAGATGTTCTCCATCTTGCCAGTACATGTACTTCTCAAGCTGTATGTATGATAAAAAGTCCCTCTTTTGAAGGTTGGAGTGCAACAGACTGAGTGCATACTTTGCATAATGGAGCCCTAGTTCAATCCCTGTGGTTGCCTAGACAATAATGCAATTGCTGGGGGTGTGGCTCACTCCTCCCCTAAATAAAACCCCCAAGTCTTAGGAGGGTTAAAGATCAGAGAAATACGCTATGATGGAAGATGAATTTGATTTTCAGTGGCGAACTTCATGTAGTTAAACACACAGGCTGATTGAATGGGGCACACCTGAAACTAATAGACAATGTTACTACAAGTTACTACATTTTTTTTTTCCTTTTTGGGTCACACCCGGCAACTCTCAGGGGTTACTCCTGGCTCTGCACTCAGGAATTACTCCTGGCAGTGCTCAGGGGACCATATGGGATGCCGGGGATCGGGGATCGAACCCAGGCTGGCACAGGCCGGCCACGTGCAAGGCAAATGCCCTACCCACTGGGCTATAGCTCCGGCCCCTACTACAATTTTTTTAAAAGCACATTATTGTCTTTTGTAAGTGGTGCTCATGATATTCATATATTAATGAATGGGCAAACAAAAACCTTATAAAATTATTATGCAAGGAAGTATGAATCGTAACATGATATATAAATTCCCTATTGTAAACAGTCCAAAACACTATTAGAAGTTAAAATATACATAATTTTTCCCCGCCTCCCAGGAAAGGGTGTAGACAGACGAAGAGAAACTCACCATAGAACTTAGACTTAGCAAGGATACTGCCACTAAGGCAAAATCCATCCTTTCGGTTACTAACATAAAAGGCAGATATTGGTGGATGATGGGACACCTATTAAACACAGAAAAACAAAGTACAATAGCATATTATTGTGCTTTCAAAAGTTTAAGTTTTAAAAATATTCTTTATGAACAAAAACAACTGTGAATTCAATAAATGGCTGTATAGACATTCTCAACAGAGGTTCCCAAACTTATTTGGCCTACCACTAACTTTACAGAAAAAAATCATCCTGTTTTCTTTTTCTTTAAAATGAACAATAAAGCTTTTTTTTTTTAAAATTGAAAATACCTTCTTCTTTTTCTTTAAAGTGAAGCAAAATAGTTTTTACTGAATGAAATTTACTTAGCATGAGAAGAGAGTAAAGAGGATTATATTATCAGGTAAAGGCCTGGGCTTCTTTAGACTGGAATAAAAAGCAGAAACATGTTCAAGGAACACAGGCTTGAATTGTACACTTGGAAAACACTGCTCTAGGAGTCGTCAAGAAAATACATGCCCCTGGATTCACACTGTGAGGTCCGCTACTTTTCTACAGCAGCAAAGTAGATCTTTGTAGAAGTACAATACTCACTTCTGAGATTATGTTATAAAGCAGCATCCACCATGGTATCCCTTTTATTATCTCTGAAAGGTCAGCTTCCATAATGTGAACAACCCTTTGGAAAAGGCCAGGTCTGAGAACCTGAAATCCCTTCTCAGGGACAAAGCGATGAGCTCAGAACTGAACTATCCAAGCCTAACCAAACTTCAGCTATCAAAATAGACAGACATCTTAATTGCAACCTCCTGCAAGGACCTGAGACAGGTCTGCTAAGCAGCTCTGGGTTACTGAACCTCAGCACATCAGATCCTATTTCTGTTTGGGTAGTAATTTGTTAAGCAGTAATAAATACCTAACACAGCAGCAAGTCACATGGATTACTGGCTACGTTTTAGTAAACTAACCAAAACGCTAATTAATATGTTAGTGATCTACCATTTCAATATGTACACATTTAAAGTTCTGAGAGAGCTTTAATCAATTTGACTCTTCTCAATCTTTTAAACTTAATGAATAATTAGAGTGAACTAAAAGGCAAGGTATCATCATTATTAAACAAATTTAGTCTCATCAGTGGTTTTAATCTGAGGGGCTCAAACAATGAAGACCCTGCGGGGGAGTATTTTCAAATGACACATGCTTTCCCCATCCTCCTTACCCCTGATGAGTTATATTATAAGCTACGGTTCGTGAGAATGTCATATTCTTCATTTTGTTAGAATGGGAAAACACTCAGATTCTTCAACAGACTTACTCTAAAAGCTATGCTTAAAGATAAGACATTTTCCTTATCTATCACCTATTTGTACAACTCCTCCTCTTATCTATCTCCTATGTGTACAACCAAAGTGGGGAGAGTATATCTTCAAGGTGCTAACCATTCTATTACAGAAATATTCTGCAAAAAAAAGGTTAAATATTGTGCTAAAATAACAGCTTAAGGGATAGTCACAAAAGTACTATATAGTTTTGAGAAGAGAGAAGCCAGTGGGAGCTCTAGATGGCTCATGAATGATAAGTAGCTCAGAGCTTCTGAAGAGTAGCTGAGAAGAAATACTGGGGTAGGAGAATTAAATTCAAAAATAGGAAGGAAGGAAGGCAAGGAGCTATAATTACCAGGTTATATAATTATGTATAGCTAGATATAAGTACAACGGAGGGCTTAGAGATGCATATAATTTGAGATAAATTTAGAAACTATGAATATGGACAAATGGGTGTAAATTTTTTTCAGGAAGTTGAGGAATCCTGAAGAACCTTCTGGTACAGGGTCTACCCTCAGCGGTGCTTGGAGTGGGGGTGGGGCCAATGGCCACTGCTGGCAATACTTGTTCCAGAAATAAAGCCTGATGGTGTGGTATTCCGGCAGAATTCCATGGAACCACCAGGGCAACCCCAACAGTGCTCAGGGGATTTTGTGGCAGAAGACTCAAAATCAGGGCCTTCCATATGATGGTCATGTGTTCGGTCTACCACTTGAGCAAACTCCCTGGTCAGCACTAAAAAATTTTATACCTGATCAAAAAAAATGTTCTGGAAATAGAAGCCTGGTCAAAAAAAGTGGGGAAGAGTACATGGGATAAGGTGCGTGCCTAAACAGTCAACCTGGTTTAATCCCTGCTACTCCCTATGGTCCACTGAGCCCAGCAAGGAAAGATTCTTGAGCACTGAGCATGAAAAAGCCATGAATAAACCCTGAGCACCAAACAAAACAAAGTGAAAAACAAAACAGGAAAAGAAAGAATAGGAGAGGGGGCTGGCAGAAAAAAATAAAGATTCACTTTTGACCAAAGTATTCTGTAACTGTAATAAAACTGTGTGTGATATTTAGTAGTATCACTTGGATCAATAATAGTAAAATTAATCCACAGAATGTCATTAATTTTCTACAAAAATTCCAATAATGGGGCCAAAATTAAATACTCATCCTACACTGAGTAGGGTGCCTGCCTTACACGCAGCCTTTATGGAACCCCACATGACCTTCCCAACACTCTGCTCCAAGTAGAGACTAGGAGTAAGCCCCGAGCACACCCCACATGACCTTCCCAACACTCTGCTCCAAGTACAGACTAGGAGTAAGCCCCGAGCACACCCCACATGACCTTCCCAACACTCTGCTCCAAGTAGAGACTAGGAGTAAGCCTCGAGCACACCCCACATGACCTTCCCAATACTCTGCTCCAAGTACAGACTAGGAGTAAGCCCCGAGCACACCCCACATGACTTCCCAACACTGTGCTCCAAGTAGAGACTAGGAGTAAGCCCCGAGCACACCCCACATGACCTTCCCAACACTCTGCTCCAAGTAGAGACTAGGAGTAAGCCCCGAGCACACCCCACATGACCTTCCCAACACTCTGCTCCAAGTACAGACTAGGAGTAAGCCCCGAGCACACCCCACATGACCTTCCCAACACTCTGCTCCAAGTAGAGACTAGGAGTAAGCCCCGAGCACACCCCACATGACCTTCCCAACACTCTGCTCCAAGTACAGACTAGGAGTAAGCCCCGAGCACACCCCACATGACCTTCCCAACACTGTGCTCCAAGTAGAGACTAGGAGTAAGCCCCGAGCACACCCCACATGACCTTCCCAACACTGTGCTCCAAGTACAGACTAGGAGTAAGCCCCGAGCACACCCCACATGACCTTCCCAACACTGTGCTCCAAGTACAGACTAGGAGTAAGCCCCGAAGCACACCCCACATGACCTTCCCAACACTCTGCTCCAAGTACAGACTAGGAGTAAGCCCCGAGCACACCCCACATGACCTTCCCAACACTCTGCTCCAAGTAGAGACTAGGAGTAAGCCCCGAGCACACCCCACATGACCTTCCCAACACTGTGCTCCAAGTACAGACTAGGAGTAAGCCCCGAGCACAGCCTGGTGTGCTCTCTCCCCTCTCTCCCCTACACACTCCCTTCCCTCCCGAACCCAATAACTTCTGAATCAGTATTATTTCTATATAATACACATGTCTATACCTGTTCGGCAATATAAAAGGTTTTGCTGTTTGTTCTGGGATGAATCCACAAACAACGGAAAGTCTCACCAAGTATAGGATTATAAGGTTTCTTCAGTCCCTAGTAATAAACATACAAGTTCAAAATGATAAATATTAAAATTGTGAAGCATTTTAAACCAGTTAAAAAGATTTAATTGAATATCTAGAGGCCATGTTTATAAAATTTCATAGTGGTGTCATCAGATGAAATGACTTTAATTACAATATAGGTCTAAGTGATCAAATATTTTGCAATTTTACTAGCTCAAAGATTTCCTGTAATATAATTATTAATTTTAAAAAAGGTTAAAGATCCCATTAAGAAATAAAGAACCCACATAAGACTAAAGAAAGTACCTTTGGCTTTTTATAAAATCCTGACAAATACCATTTCACTACTTTCTTCAAAGCGGAAATAAGGATTTTCTTCAAGAGCAGCTCTAAAACACAAAATGACAAATACTAGTCATTAGAGACATGTACACTTACACCATAGGGAAGGGGTAGCAGATGCCATTTCTGGCTATGATGGTGTAAGGGAAAAAGCCTGAAACAGCCCAAAGAGATTAAAAAGGAAGGAAAGGCATTAAGCATAAACATAAAAGAAACTCTAGAAATGAAAAGCAAAGGCTATGGGAATGGCCTCCTGGTCAAAGGTAAAATTAAGGAACCCAGCAAAAAGTATGCTGTTTCTTATGCATGGGACAGTAATGATCTTTAATTCTGTTCCAGTTTAAAACACCTGCACATGCTGCCAAATCATGTTGCCACCAATAGCTAGAATAAAGTGCCTTGGAGTATTCTGTACATTTAAGAATAAAGCCTTGGCTAAAAAAAAGTGAAAGAGAGAAAAAATAGGAGGAAAATAAAAGTACAGCCAGATACCACCTCAGACCTACTAGGATGGCCATCACTGAAAAGATGGGCATAACAAATGCTAGTACGGATGGATATGAAGGAGAGGGAAGCGTGGGTGAACTGTTTTGTGGGATTATAAATGGATACAGACACTAAGGAAAGCAGTACAGGGATCCCACAGAATGCAAAACAGAACTACTAAATGAACCAGCAATTCCACATAGAATATATCAAAAGGAAACAAAATACTATCTCAAAGAGGTATTTGTACACTCATATTCGTAACGGCAATTTCTTTTGTTGTTTGACTGTTTTGGGGCCACACCCTGCAGTGCTCTTGGGATCATATGAGGATAAAACCCAGGCTGGCCGCATGCAAGGCAAATGCCCTATCCATTAGACAATCACTCTGGCTTCAGTAGTTGCTCTATTTTCAGCAGTCTAGTCATTGAAACCAAATTAAGTGCCTATAAATGGGTAAAGAACATGGGTAAAGAAATTTTAATATACAGTCGCAATTCACACTTAGCATTTTGATCATTATGTAGGGATGACCACATATAAGATGGCTGTCCCAACTGGCTACATTATTCGGACTAGGTGTGTAATAGGTCATGCTTTGTTGTTTGTATAAATACACTCTGCAATGTTCACAATGTCTATTATGACTTGTTAAAGATAGCACGGGAAACAGAATATGCTAGACCTAGGCTTCCCAGCAGCTGTGTCACGTAGAATGGCTATTCTTTCAGAGTCACAACTCTGATTTTCTCCCATCTTAGTTTTTATACTCTTATTTACTTTATTTAAAAATTTCATAATTGAAATTTTATATATACACAATTCAAAACGGATACAATTTAAGGAAGAATAGTTCTTGCCACTGCTCATTTCTCTAGGTAAATTTTCGCTTAAAGAAGCGAAATTTTTTGTAAAGACAAAAAGTTAATACTTTAACCTGAAGAAGACATATAAATTAGTATCCTTATTCAGGGGCTGGAGAGATGGCACAGCGGTAGGGCACTTGCCTTTCATGCTGCCAACCCAGGTTTGCTCACTGGCACCTCATATGACCCCTAAGTCACTGCCAGGAGTAATTCTCGAGTGCAGAGCCAAGAGTAACCCCTGAGCATCACTAGGTGTGGCCCAAAAACAAACACAAAGTATTCTTCCTCTTCAAAAAAGAAGAGAAGTAGCAACTACACATATTACTCTGTCACTTCTTATCTTTTACACACACACAAAATCCTTGATGTGGGGCTGGAGCAATAGCACAGCAGGGAGGGCGTTTGCCTTGACCATAGCCGACCTGTGTTTGATCCCGGCATGCCATATGGTCCCCAGAGCTCTTCCAGGAGTAATTCCTGAGTGCAGAGCCAGGTATAACCACTGCGCATTGCCAGGTGTGACCCCCCCAAAAAACTCCTTGATGTACCTCTGTATCACTTTGTAGAGCTCTTTCTCCTATGTAGATGTTTAACCTATTATCTGTCACTGGACACTGAGTTACCTATTCTTTCATGGTTACAAACTGCTTCAACAATCTTGTTTGATAGGATTTTGTATATGTGAAGTTTTATCTGCAGATTATTTTTAGAAGCGAATTATTGAATCAACGCATCGGAATGCACCTATCATTTTGGTAAATGCTGCTAGCTGGTGCTAGTTTGCAATACCTTGCAGCAATACATGTGAGTACTTCACAAAGGCTTGAAAACAGCACACACTTCCAGAGCATCAATTTTCAACTAAAGAAAATGGGCAGCTCAAAAAAAAATTTTATGCTCTTTATACAAATCTGCTTCACATTCTGAGAGAAATTAGCTTTTATACATATTTTTTTACAAAAGAATTGTATTAAGTATAAAGCAGAATCTCCATTTTTTGTTTGTTTGTCTGGGGGCACACCTGGCAGTGTTCAGGGATCACATCTGGTAGGGTACAGGGGTCATATGGAGTGTCAGGGATCAAACCTGAGTTGGCCGCAGGCAAGGCAAGTACCCGCCCGCTGTATTATTGCTCCAGCCCCTGTGTGCATAAAGAGAGTATCTTTCATTGGTTTTCCAAGAAACTCTTGGGTAAGGAGTGAACACCTCCTCTTTCATCTTCTTTATATCAATCTTCAGAATTATGCCCCCAAATCAGCAAAGACAAACAAGAGGAGAGATTCATGCAGGAGGGTGTCCAGTTGTGAAAAACTGTAGATCCCTCTCCCCCTTCCACCCCAACATGAAGAACAAATGAGTTTGAACAAGACTCTAAGTCCCAGAACAGGACCTCAATGAAGGCTTAGGTCAGGGAAAACCAAGAACATCAACAACCTTTCTCTAATTTAAGGTTTGTTAACAGGCCAGAGAGCCCGTGATAGCAATGTTGTGGGGATTAGATAGAATTCCTATTTTTTCTCAAGTTACAATCTTGCAATTCAATGCCACACATGAAAATATTATAGCAACGTGTTAAATATGCTTTTTATTATGAGCAGTTATAGAAGTGATGGAGAGTGATATCCCCTTCAATATAATCTTGACAAGGTACAACCATTGAGTTTCACTCTGAAAATCTCATAATCAAGAAGTATCTTCTATTTTAAGAAGTAAGAATCTACTTACTCAGACAGGAAATCTGCATGGTAGTAGTAATCTGAAAGTTTATCCAGAAAAGAACGAGGTTCCAAAATAAACGTAGGCAGAACCACCCTGGACAGGTCCATGCCAGGACGGACTTGTTTCAGCAAGGTCCAGATAAGGCTTTTGTTTTCTTCAGAAACAGTTTCTGTCTGAGAAGCCTCACCTGCCTTTGGCAAGTAACAAAAAAATACTAAAATACTGTATTTATGTCAGACACATAGATAAATAGGAAAGGTATCTAATTACAGAAACCTGAGTTTTCTTTAACATTATACTAAGCATTCTTAAAATGCAAAAATAAGGTATATAGCTATGTTAGGTAAAAAAAAAGGATGTAGCAAGGGAAGTTAAAGTGAGTAATATATATCTACCACAAAAACAATGCACTGTCTTTACTTCTAGGTACTTTACAACAATTAGAAAATTAATATATGCAATTCATTTTATATCTGGTAATGACATAAAATAAAGTCATATTTTAAAAGCAATCTCAAGAAAACAGTAACTTTAAATTTAACAGGCAATATCGGTATTTGCGTGACATATATATGTTAACCTCTTTACCTCTCCCAGTTCTTCATGGCTCTGCTCAGTGTAGGTCGTCTCCTTTAAAGACTCAATTGGCTCAGGTTCGATATATGAGTCATCTTGCCTCTCGGATGTGTCCG
This sequence comes from Cryptotis parvus, assembly GCA_021461705.1. Taxonomy (NCBI): domain Eukaryota; kingdom Metazoa; phylum Chordata; class Mammalia; order Eulipotyphla; family Soricidae; genus Cryptotis; species Cryptotis parvus. The sequence continues at coordinate 14,659 of JAJIBD010005312.1, forward strand.
TGTCACTTTCTTCACTTTTCCCCATCACCTCATTGTCAGATTCATCATGTTCTTGATCATTTTCCTTATCAGATTTATCAGAATACATATCTTGGTCCTTAAAATGCTGTCGTTCAATTTCACTATCATTTAATCTTCAGGCAAAGAATTAGAAGAATAAAGGAAGTTAGAAATATCTGAGGGAAATATGTAATATTTATTAAGAAGAGTGAAAAAAAATCAAAAAAAAAGAATTCCATTTACAATTGCATAAAAAAAAAATTAAGAACCGGGGCTGGAGCGATAGGCCAGTGGGTAGAGCATTTGCCTTGCACATGCTTGCCTTGCACAAGAGCAGTGCCTTGCACTGGCCCATGCCAGCCCGGGTTCGATCCCCAGCATCCCATATGGTCCCCGAGCATCGGCAGGAGCAATTCCTGAGTTCAGAGCTAGGAGAAACCGCTGAGCATTGCCGGGTGTGACCCAAAAAAGCAAAAAAAAAAAAAAAGATAAAAAGAAAAAAATTAAGAACCTAGGAATCAGCCTCGAAAGGGAGGTGAAAGACTTGTACATCAGGAAACTTTGAAGTTGCACAAAGAAAAGATAGTAAGGAAATGAAAAGATATTCCTCTCTTATGGGTTGGGAAAACAGATTTTACTTAAAATGATTCTCCTATCAAAAGCATTATACAGACTCAGTGCAATTACTGTTAAAAAACATTCTTTAAAGAAAAAAATTAGATTATTAAAACATTAAAACCTGATATTGTTTATAATGTTGATTGTATCCAAATTATTTAAATTTATTAAATTATTAAAATTATACAGAGCCATAAAACTTGAATAGCAATAGTAAAAACAACAAGAATGAAGATATCATGTTCCCCATCTTTAAACCACACTACAAAATTATAGTATCAAAAAGTGTTATTAGAATAAAAGATGACATTTAGAACAATGGAATAACAGAGAACTCAGAAGTAAATCCTCACATATATATGGATAGCTAATTTAGGACAAAGTAAGCAATAGTAAGAATGGTAGAAGGAAAGTCTATTAACAAATGGTGCTGGCAAAACTGGATAGTTACATGTGAAATACTGAAATTGGATTACTAGCTCACACTATGCCTAACAGTTAACACAAAATGGATAAAGCATTCAGATGTTAGACCCAACTCTATAAAATACATTGAAGAAAACATAAGCAAAACATGAAATTGGATTCAGTGGTATGTTCATGGATTCAACGCCATTAGCAAGAAAAACAAAAAGCAAAATAAACAAATAAAACTTAAAAGCGTCTATACTAAAAAAAAAAATCATTAAAGCAAAAAAGACATCCTACTGAATGGGAAAAAAAATATTCACACATTATACAACAAAGGGCTAATATCCAAGATAAAGAATTCACAAAACTCAATAACCCCCAATCAAACTTGGGGAGAAAAACTGAACAGGTACTTTTTGAAAGAAAATATAAAGGCAGCCAACATTTACATTTAAAAATATGCTATCACTTACCACCAGGGAAAAGAATTTTCAATCAAAACCATGTTACCTCTCACCTCTGTGAGAACAGCATATATCAAAAAGGTCAGAAACAAGAAGTGCTGTTGTGGTATAAAGTTAAGGAACCTCCTTATTCACTATCAGAGGGTGATTAATTTAGTTCGATCATTATGAAACAGAGTTTGAAGATCTCTTCAAAAAAATTGAAAACAGGAGCCAGAACAATAACCCAGCATGTAGGGCATTTGCATAGCATGCAGCTGATGCAGGTTGGCTCTTTGGCATCCCATATCCCATATGGTCCCGTGAGCACTGCTAGGAGTAATTCCTGAGTTCAGAGCTGGGAGTAACCCTTGAGCATTGCAGGCATGACCCAAAAAAGCACAAAAACAACAAAACCAACAAACAAACAAACCTGAAAACAGCACACTGGCACATGTGGCAGTAATAAAGAAATCAAGTCCCAATTCTAGACATGCTGCAAAAATCCTGGGCCTACTGACTGGTCAGCAGCATGGTTTTTAAAATAATTATGAAATGATCTACTCACTGGAAGTTGTCCCCACTGTGAAGATTGTTTGCACGTAATAAGCCATACAGAGTCACATGTGTATTCTCTGATGTAATGCTGGGGTCATGCTCCTTTCCTTCCCTGATCATCGTACGCTTCAGAAGACTGGAGCATTTCAAAGCCAACTCCAAAGCATCCATCCAGCACCTTCCTAGATGAACATGGAATTGTAAGCAGTATAGCTGAAGCTGTTTTTTAAAAACTAGCATCTATCTTAATTTAACATCATTAAATGCACTACGGTTTCTTTGTAATACACTAGAAATGTTGATTTAAAAAATATCAGAACATAAGTGCTAATACCAACCTAGATATGAGCATTAAATACAGGCAAAAAGATACACATGACAACCTCTTAATGTATGTATTGTAATCCACAATGTGGAAGGGAAGGAAAAGAGAAAGAGAGAGAAAGAAAAAGAAATAAAGAACCGGCCATAGAGGCAAACTAGGGAGGGGGAGGGAATTGGGGATATTGGTGGTGGGAAATGGGCACTGGTGCTGGAACACTGTATGACTGAAACCCAAATATGAACATCTTATGAACATCTTTGTAATTGTATATCTCACAGTGGTACAATAAAATATTTAAAAAATCAGAACATGAATATGTAATCTTAAAGTATACAAAAAAGTTTTATAAAATATAATGAAGGTATTTTTTCTTTTTTGTGTGTGAAGCAAGATATTTTTTATTGAAAATTATTTAGAACAATGTGAGGGGGAGAGAAAGAGAGAAGTATGTGCTCAAGAGAGAACACAGGCTTCTCCAAAGAGGAGCAGAGAAACAAGGCAATCAAGAGTCACAAGTTCACAGGAGAACAGAGGATTAAAGAGCAAGCCAAGGATTCTGTTTCCAACTATGAACAAACTAGAACACCTTTGTTACTGATAGGAAGTCAATCCCCAGGTTTAGCATCCATTCTACTGACAGGTTGAGGAATTTTAAATAAGGGAAATGTCTATATGATGCTGTCGTTAATTATTACACTATTGGGAGAAACAATAATAACTTCTTGGGGGTTCGAGCCACACCTGCTAGTGCCAGGGCACTTTGCTGGTTCTGTGCTCAAGGCCATTCCCATGCTCAGGGGTCCATATGAAGTGCCAGGTATCAAACCAGGACAGCGGTGTGCAAGGCAAGTACCTTAACCCTTTTAACTCCTGCTTTTAAATTCAAATCTAGATGTATTTTCATAGAAAAAAATGTCACTCGTAAAATTCATGTGTATGAATTTTATAAATATAAAATGTATATTTTATATGCATACAATATATATAATATAAATTACATATGTTTCAAAATCTGATTGAAATATCTGCCAGGTGAAACTCTTCATAAACAAAATTTCATGCCTATGATATTTTATATCGCTCCAGCCCCAAACTTTGAAAACTAATAATCTGACAACCACCTGGAAGTCAAGGCATGGGCTCAGGGGTTAGGGCACTGCATGGCAGGCATCCCAGGTACCACTGATGATGCCCTGGTAGCGCCTGGTACTACTGGGTCTGAACAATGCTGCATCTTTTAGTCCTAGCAATTATAAACAGTTTACCCACGGTGACTGAGGACTACTAGACATGCCTTCTGGGCACTATGAACATTCTGGAAACCCCACAGCCTTTCGTACAAGTAAACTGTGAAAGGCAAGATACTCTTAGCCTAATTATGAAAGTGAGAGAATTCCACTCAGGGGTGGGGTGTGGTGTTGGGCCCCAGCCAACAGTGCTCAGGGCTCACTCCTGGCTCAGGGGACCATATGCATTGCTCAAGACAGAATCTGGGTTGGTGTACGTAATATAAGACACTATATCTTACCCACTGTTCTGTCTTCCTGACCTCAGTAATTAAGGTTTTAAAGTTACCTTGGCTGGATACAACTAAGTTTTGTTCTCTCTGTATTTGCTTCCACAATTAAGGTATTAATGCAGAATGAAGGTTTATACTTGAATATGTTAGTAAAGTAAAAATTTCTAAACTGTGTACTATGTTAGTATTTATTTATTTATTTGTTTGTTTATTTATTTATTTGCTTTTTTGGGTCACACCTGGCAATGCTCAGGGGTTACTCCTGGCTCTGCACTCAGAAATTACTCCTGGCGGTGCTCAGGGGACCATATGGGATGCCGGGAATCGAACCCGGTCAGCTGCATGCAAGGAAAATGTCCTACCTGCTTGACTATCGTTCTGGCCCCTATGTCAGTATTTAATGATAAAAAATATAATTTATGATTTTTCTCAAAATGATAAAACTTAACAAGTTTCCCCAGAGTACACTAGCTAAGTCAAAACAAATTGTTAATATGTCAATGGAGAATGAAGAATTCTAATATGCTTACTCATCCAACTATGACTATACCTTTGTCTAGCCACATTTTCCCCCTTGTCTACTGGTAGCAATGCATTGAGTTGTTCTAAGTAACTGGTGATTATAATACCTCTTCTTCAAATACCAAACTAAAGGCAAAATTTTCTGAAGGAAAAGAGTATATTAAAAAACACCTTAAAATCCATCCCATCTAAAGCTGTACTCACCATCTGACTCTGAAGTAGCTCGAATGATCAAGTAACTGCTTGGTAAGGGCTGGGTTATGGATCCAACTGCTTCACCTTTTGGACCCTTGAAATGAAACAGAAACAAATGGTGTGCAGTTTAAGGGTCTCACTTTCCTACTGTCCATCCTTGTACTCGGTTAGGCATCAATTATTAGTTAATGTAATGCTCACCTACTTTAATATTTAAGTATAAATTCTAACATTAAACCCATTTTCTAAATAACATTATAATTTAGTCATTAAAATAACTAACGTTCTTACAGCAGTTTCTTTTTTCTCAAGAAAGCAAATGTTGGCTTGCCGCTCAAGTCCACGTTCCTTGAACACATATCTCGCTTGCTTGTCCTGGTGACTGCCAATTTCTTTTTCCCCATTTTTTGGGGGGTCATACTCAGAAATGTTCAGGGGTGACTCCTGGCTCTGCACTCAGGAATTACTCCTGGCAGTGCTCTGGGAACATATAGGATGCCAGGGACTGAACCCGGGTTGGACGATGCAAGGCAAATGCCCTCCCCGCTATACTACTGCTCCGGCCCCAATGCCTGCCTCTTTCAACTCCAGAGAAGCTTGTGTTATAGCTTAAACACGCACTTCTCCTTCTCTTTCCTTTCACATCTTAACTTTCTTGCTTCACACAAAAAAGAAAGAAATGATAAGAATTAACATTTAAGTGTTAACATTTACACGCTTTTTCTCTCAAAAAATACATCATTTGGAACAGAAAATTAAGTCATAGTTATCAATGAATAATTTTTTACAATGTTCATATTGAAAAGCAGCATAGAATTTACCATACTGGACAAATTTTAGCAGGGAAATTTCCATTTCTAGAAGCTATTAGATAAGAGATACTAAAATTCTAAAAACCTAAAGAAACAGCTGAGGATCTGTTAGAAAAAGATAAATGATTCTGACTATAAGTAGACAAAATTAAATATATATCCATTTTATAATCAATTATGTACTTGTTTACAAATAACAACTGTAAAAACAAACTTTTTTTTTCAGAAACAAAAATGAAAACAAACTTTTGTTGGATGGAGTTATTTGTTTTAGAAGTACACAATTCCACAAACTCTATAAGAATTAGTATCATCATGGATAAAATCACAAGTTTTCACTGAAAAGAAGATTTTATAATTTTAAATTTAAAAAAAATCATCATTTTTAAGTTTTCGGATCAAGAATAAAATGAATTTTTAAGAAGTATAAATACGAAAAATATGTCGTCAAAATAAGAAAGAAGGATGAATGTCAATACAATTTCACCAAATTCTATAAAATCTTTTGAATAGTTTTTAAATCACTCTATAATTTATGGGACAGTTGCAGAACCAATGTAGAGTAAGACTTAGAGTCAGTCTGCCTGGGTTTCAAACTTGGTTCCATGGTAGAAATATTACTTAAGTAACCTCATTAGTATTTCATGTGTACTAGGAAAAATTGTGTTTTTTCCCCAGTACACATAAATAAAAGAAAATAAGAGAGAAATAAGAGTCCATGTAAAAAGGTTAAGAATCCTTGACATACAAAAAAACACAAACATTACAATTTCCTAATCATAAACATAGACTTTGATATTACTTAAACAATGTTCTAAAGTAGATTTTCTTAAGGAGGATATTCTAATTTTTATATACTGTACAAAGCTCCCTCCTCCTACCAATACTTGTATTATTAAATTTATTATTAAAATTTCACTGTAATTCCAGCAATTCCTAAGAATAGCAGGAAAGAATAGAAAAATCTTTAAACACGGGTTAGCCATGGAGATAGCTGAAATGAGTGGAGCTTATGTCTTGTATGTCCCAAATTTGATTTCTGGCATTCTATGGTCTCTAAGTAATATTAGGTGCAATCCTAGTGGCCCCAAGAAATACTGGGTCTGAGCATAAACTGTCAGGGATCATACCACAAAGCAAAGCTGTGACCCCCCAAGTTCCCAAGAACAGGTAGGCAGTCTCCTAGCACCCTGAACTATACTACATTTAATCCATCTTGAAAGTAATTTTTATTTGAAAACCACATAATATATAAACACCAGAGGTTTTATGGGTTGACTGCTTTCACTTCATGAAGTATCTAATCTTAAATGGAGCCTACATTCATCCCTGCTATTGTTTCACACCAGTGAAATTGAGGTTTAAAAGCTCCGGACTTTCTGTATGTTTACACATACTGGCCATTATGCAATCTGAAACAAGCTAAAAACAAAAGACTATATTTAGTTGGTTCTAATCTCATGAGGTCTAATTAAAGGAGGAATTCTAAATCTTTTATTAAAATTAAAGAGATCTTAGAAACAAAAGCAATGGTCGCTTTGTAAAGTCTTGAGCAAGACTCATTTATTAAGCTAGCATGTATTGCCTATCTACTATTCATAGTATTCCTTTGTTATCAAATACAGCATTCTTATTTTCCCGATTAAATAAATGCTCTTATAGGAAAAGAAGGGTGCCAGTTATACTTATGGCTTCTGAGAGCATTTAGAACTCTATCTTCACAGAAAGCGGCCTCTTGGAAGAGTTAACACAATTGTCTTTGCTTATGGAAATCTCACCATATATCTACACCACTAGAAACAAGACCACAAAAAGACTGGGAAATTCTGCTTAAGAATAATTATAACTGGGGCCAGAGCCGATAGCACAGCAGGGAGGGCATTTGCCTTGCAAGCGGCCAACCCAAGTTTGATCCCCGGCATCCCATATGGTCCCCTGAGCACCGCTAGGAGTAATTCCTGAGTGAAAGATCCAGGAGTAACCCCTTGAGGATCATCAGATGTGAACACCCAAAATTTTTTTTAAAAAAAATTATAACTCTGGTAAGGAGGAACAATTACAATGATGCAATATTATAAAGCAAATTTAGTCACTGCAAGTTAAAAAAAAGATGAACAAACTGAATCCCCACTGACAAAGTGGATATTAAGTTACAATATACATTTGGGAGACATTCTTTGATGAATTTTTAAGTTCAGCCATAGGGTAAACAAAAACATTTAGAGCCTATTTGATTAGTGACAGAAAGGAGAATAATTTGCTTCAAAATATAAACACATTTAGAAGTACTCAGTAAAGGACAACAATCCTATAAATCAATTTCCTAAATGTTTTAATTCAATTCTACTCATAGATTATTATCTTTAATTTTTTTATCTCTATAGCAAGTGCTTACTTACCTTCACAGCCCAAATAGATTGCTCCAAAGGATGGAAAAGCTTGAAACAAAACCCATCCTTCTTTGATGGACGCTCAATGATTTCACAGGCATTCAAAAGGACTGTCCCTACCCACTGACCATTTTTTTTGGGTTTTATAGATGAGCAGCACCCCAGGTTTCAACACACACCATAACTTGGTCCAGCTCTTTAAAGTACCACGAATCTACAAAAAATAAAGTTTATTAAGAACCTGTGGGATGGGTGCTGGAACACTGTACGACCGAAACCCAAACATGAACATATTTGTAATTGTACATCTCATGGTGGTATAATAAAATACTTTAAAAAAAACAGGTGGGTATACTGATGATGGGTGTGGTACTGAAATTATATGCATGAGAAATTATTATTAACAGTACTGTAAATCGCAGAATCTAAATTGATAAAAATATATTTATTTAAGAAGTAATATTCTGAAAAGGTAGTAATGCTCTGTACTGTCATGCATCACTGTTACTTCAATTAAAGATGATAAAGCTCTGTATTTCTGTTTTAATTGTATTAAGAGCCAAATTGAAAATTTTCATAGAATGTAAAAAATTGTTTTGAAGCTACTAAGGCAAGTACTACAATTGTTAAAGAAACACACCTCTTGATGTTAAGTCCTTGAAGAACTTAAAATTCTAGTGAAAGATAAGATCCGGTATTCTGAAATAATGTACTAAATAGAACGGTTTTCTTAATCTTCCTGGCCAGGCCAATAAAAATCTATATTATATTAAAATAAATTTTATAACAAAGAATTTTCCCTTATAATTTATCACAGATGTAATATTATTTATGAACATATATGATTAATATTCTTAACACAATTTTTACTCTCATCACTAAATCAACAGCACTAAAACTACAACCATAAATATACAGAATGTGGATCAGTGACAGGGAAAGAAAGAAGGAAGGATCACCATACAGCCACTACAGTGACCTTCTCTAAATTACTTCGTTCTTAGAAATTAAAGAGTGGATGAAATAAGTTGCCTGGGAGAAAAATTAAAAACACAAGTTACATAAATTTTTCTACAGGCACATAAAATGTTCATTCTAGAGTTTATGGCAATTAAGGCTGTCTGTCTGTCTGTCTGTCTGTCTCTCTTCCATTTTGCATTTTGGATCATACCTGGTGATGTTCAGGGTTACTCCTGGCTCAGGAATTACTCCTGGCGGTGCTCAGGGGACCATATGGGATGCCGGGGATCAAACTTGGGTTGGCTGTGTGCAAGGTAAGCGTCCTACTGGCTCCAGCCCCCAATTAAGACTTTAATTACGTTCTCCTATCAACTTCTATTGCTTAAAACTATTTTTTTGTGGTGTTGCAGGTGTGGCTGTGGTGCCTGGCTGCATTGGCAGGTGGCAGACAGGAGACAGGCTTGTCTACACTCAGGGCTCTGCCCCGTGGGCTCTGGATGGTTGATGGTCTGACATAGAAAAAGAGTGGGCCCCCTGGGATGAACCCAGAGCCACAGCAGAGACTGGCAAGCTACCCATGGTGTATTCTATATGCCAAACACAGTAACAATAATGGACCTCATTCCCAATGAATGGAGACTTTACTGGTGCCTGCTCAAGGAAATCGATAAACAATGGGAAGACAAGTGACGAGTGACAAAATTATTTCCTTCCAAATGTATGAGTTCACAGAACTGAAGAGTAATATTTTTAAAAGTAGAAATTTTTAACTTAAGACATAAATGCTCTAAATGCACTTCCTACTAATGTGCTATTAATATTTAGGTCTCCCTGAATACAAATACCATAGCAACACTAAACAAGAAAAAATTTTGAAGAGAAATTTTGAAGTCAGGCATGAAAAAAAGAGAAATCATTAAGAAAAAAGCATTCACACATGTGAAAATGACCAAAAGACAAGAGAAGTGAAAGGACGAGATGCTCAAGTCGCTATTTTGGGATCTTGGTGATTTAACAGTAGCATTTGGAGGGACTATTATCAAAACTGAATAAGATATAGAAACCAAAATGTACAGGGGATGTGCTGGGTGATCTACTTGGATTTGGCTGTGGAAATTCAACGTTAAGGGGCAAAAATGGGATTAGCTCTGTAAAAACTAAGTAAGACCTGGAGTTTAAAAACTTCAACCTACGTAGAGTGAGAATAAGTTTTAAACACAATACTGAAAATGATTCAATATTGCTTTAACTATCGGCAAACTATCACAAAACTCCAGGTTTAGTAAGAATTAGACAGATTTCTGAAAAACTCTTGGTTGGAAGTAACAACAACAATGGGCAAAAGGAAAGCTTCCTGAGCTGGGATGACTTTTATATGAATACCAGGTACTTTTTTATATGGGTGATGGGAGGGTCTTATAAAATTGCTTTTTTTGTGTGTTTATACACACACACCCACACATATACTTTGAATGTCATTAACTTATATAGCCTTCTTTCTCACTTCTTTCTTATTCAGTATTTTTTTTGGGGGTACACTTGTGGTGTCTAGAGCTCACACACTTGGCTGCATTTCATTGAGTTTGGCTGCAATACTTCAAAGGCTATTCTAGTTATGGCGCTAGGGATCACAGAATCCGTGCCCACGCTTTCATTCAACTATGTGGGGGTGTTGGTAATCCAACTGTACACAAGGTAGGTATTCTACCACTGATCCATACGTCCCAGCTTCCTAATATTGTTAACTTTAATGCTAGCATTAATCTGAAAGATTCCTACTAAAAGTCCTTCATAGAAGAATGAGAAAGAGCTGGCGATATCAGTGACTAAGCAATGGCTTTTCATTGTGTAAGGCCATGGATCCTAACCCTAGTACAGGAAGAAAAAAGAATGAGAAAGAAGGAAAAAAAGGACTAGGATGAGATAAAAGAAAGAAAAGTGAGAGTAGCCATGATCAAATGAATATTGTACAGAAAATGTCCTGAAATAAACGCTCTACAAAATGATAATTTTTACATTAACTTTGTCTCATATCTTCTCAATAATGTATATCCTAAGCTTACAATTATGCTAAATGATAACATAAACAGGCAAAAATATTTTTTCAACATACTGATTAGAATACAAAGTCAGTCGCATCAAAATCCTTTTTTAGAAGAACTGCTGGTTCTCTTTGGCTTTACTGTCAAGAGAGACAACATTACAGTTCCTTCTCCTATTGAGGCTGGAAAATAGAACCTCTGGGATAGTTAATAATTTATTTGCCAATGTAAAACAGTCACTGCAGAGTTGATTTTCTATTTTGTGGCTTTTAGATTGCACTCTAGGCTTTCCAAATCTGAAGGTAAATATGTAATTCAAGGTAAATATGAATTCAAGGTAAAACTTGAATTCACGATCCACTACACACTGACCTTCAACCAGTCAGCCATAACAATAACAGAAGGATCTGTGATTGTACTGAGTAATTCCTTTGTAGCTCGTTTCTTTTCTTCTCGGTAGTTTTTCTTTTGCACCTATTTTAGAAAAATAAAAGTTCAAAAACTTCAAAAAACTTCAACATCTATACATATTTAACAGAAAATTTTAGCAATTCTATTACTAAAAAACTTCAGAGAGAGGGAAGGAATATATCTCAAAAGGATTGTGTGTATACAGAAGTCCCGGTTCAATCCCTACCACAACATGGTACTACAAGACTAGCTTGTTTGTAGTAGCCCCTGAGCACTGCAGGTGCGCCCCAAAAGAAAACAAAATTTTAAACAAAACCCAAAAACCAGAAAGACTGCAACTTTAGAAATTTGATTTTCAGCAACAGGTATATTTGACTTTATAGTAGATTTAATATGAGATTGCAAAGGTAAGTGCATTCAGGTATGGGTAAGACACAGTAAAAGAATGGGTAAATCGTACTGGACAGAGATGAGAGTCAACTGGAATGCATGGATACTTTTTTTTTTTTTTTTTTTTGCTTTTTTGGGTCACACCTAGCAATGCTCATGGGTTACTCCTGGCCGTGCTCAGGGAACCATATGGGATGCCAGGGATTGAACCCAGGGCAGCAGCATGCAAGGCAAATGCCCTATTGCTGTGCCATAGCTCCGCCCCACATGGATACTTTCTTGGTGAGGAAGATCTCAGGGGGACCTCAAACAATGCTCAGGGGAACCAGAACGAGCAAGTTCAATGTGAAGCTCCACAGCGCTCAGAAGACCATGTGGTACAGGAATTGAACCCACATGCAAAAAGTTGGTGATATGCAAAGCTACATGAACCCTAAGCCCCACACTTCTCTCAAGTCCTCCACATTGACTCTTTAAGCTCAGTGTTCCATAGGTCATTTGGAAAAGCAGGCCCAATAACGAATAGTTCTTGGAAATCTAGACTTGTTGGGTAAAATTTTAAAGCCCTGTATCAAGGAAAAATAAAATATGGGGTATAGGATATAGCTCAACACTAGAGTCCAAGCACATGCTGGCATATGTGAGGTCTTAGCTTCACTTTTTGGTGCGATTAAAAAAATAGTTTTAAAAAAGGAAAATACACCTACTGGTGGAGCCAGTAGTCAGCAGATTCAAACTATAATCTGTGCCAGAACTTCCCATAAGGTATTCTACAAAATAATAATTCATCTATTGTGGGTCCAAGGTCTTAGGCCTCAGTGTCTTGGGCAGTGAGCTGGGGTTAGAAACAGCCCTGGGGAGTAATCAAGCTATTAGATAACTCCAGACAACTACACAGAGAGCTACATTTTTTATGTGTACTTGTCTGGATATTTTATTTCCTTTGGAAAATCACATATTTCTTTCTCTTATTAGCACATAAAAGCATTATTAACTATTGTCTAGAAATAATAAGAAACCAACCTTAAGAGATTCCTTTTTGTGAGCTTACTTGAAGCTGAACTGTCCTTCTCCGAGCCATTATAGAGTTTGGATTCCGACTGAAAGTACAGCATAAATAATCATCAAAATCTTAATTTCCCTCTACCCATATGACGTGTAAAAGCTCATTGTTAAAGCAGTTATTGCTGTGACCTACAAATTACAATACTACGAATGTCAATTTTCAAATACTGTTACCTATGTAGCATCAGGGTTTAAAAACAAAACTGTGTGAGATGGATCTGGACGACAATGTTAAATGAAGTGAGCCAGAAGAAGAAGGACAAACATAGGGTGATATCACTCATCTGTGCTATTTAGAATAACTGAATAAGGAAATGCAATGTTTTAAAGGAGTGATGCCCTGATCACTCTTGGCCCCAGAGTATAGGAAGAGAAAGAAAGAGTGAATGGGATGGGGAGAAGAGAAAGATAAGAAGAAATGGGGTCAGGTCAGGGGAGTTGGGTACAAAGGTGGTGCTAAGGAATGAGAGCCAAATATCCAAACCACAGAAACAACACTGAAATCAAGAGACCTAAACTTTAGCAACCAAACTTAGAAAGGTGCCTGTCAAGAGCACAGGCGGAGGGCATGGATATGGGAGGGAACCTGGGGACACTGGTGGAGGGAAGTTCTGACAAGATCGGTGATGGGATAGGTGCTGCAATATTACATGTCTAAAACTCAACTATAAACTTTGTAATAGTGCTTTAACAAAAAAGTAGAAAAAATAACTATGTGTTAAACACACACAAAAGTAATCAATCTGAAATCTAAAGTTAAATAAGGCTATATATACATTTTCCATGTTATATTCAAAGAAATAAATACAAGCATTTAGTTATTAATAAGTAGTGATCAAAGTCATTAAATCAAGGCAATTTTTAACAGTTGGAATATACATGAGTCACAATTTCAATGAACAGCCGCACATATTGCTACTCTCACCAATTAGAATACGAACACCTAAAGAAACTACATTAAAATTCTTTTATTTATATATGTTTTAAAGATATCTTTTCTAGTGTCTACTCTACCTAACTATCTAGTACTCCTAAATTATTAGTACTGTTTTAAACTGGTTTCCAAGCTTTTATACTTCCTCTTCCTAAAAACCTTGAAGAGGCCTAATTCCAACTTCAATGAGTGCCAACGCTTCCCTCCATTTTGTAAGTTAGGAAAGAGGCCGCAGAAGGATGCTCCCGCACTATTGATCAACACTGTGGGGCTCAGGTCAGAACTTGGGTCTCCTAATATTCAGCACAGTTTTAAGTCCTGGCACCTAAAAGAATTAAACATTGCTTTTTACCAAAGTAGCGGAGCATAAACCTGAAAACCAAGTCCTAGAATGTTGCAGGACTCCTCTAAGGGCCGCTGCATCTGCTCTGAATTGCCGCCTGCAAATCATTTCGTAGATAAGGGGGTAGTCTAAATGTGGCAGTTTATCTGACCATGTATGCTGTACTAGCTGGTATAAATATTCTCCCAAGCTACCACAATCATCATGGGACTTGCTAGATCTTACCAGTATATTAGCCTGGCCACGTAGGACCCCTAAGTAATTAGACCAGAGAGAAATGCTGTTTGCTTCCAAGCAAACAAGCATGGCTCCCTGATATACTCAAAGGCAACTAAAATACAAAACTACAATGAAGTAGAAGAGACTTGTGAAGGCTTGGAGAAATATTTAACTGGCATTAGTATTAGTCTTTGGTACAGAGACATGCCATCTCAGAAACCCCCTTCTCTACCTTATAAAGGCATTTCCAGGCAGATCTTGGCTCAAAACATTAGCATACTAAAGGGCCTAGGTGAGGTGCATGAAGGGATTACCTAAGGGAATTTGACCCTCCCTGCTTTCCATAACAGTGAGAGGAAGGTCTGAGTTGCAGGGGTATAAAACTAGCCTGTTTCCTCTCTCGGGCTTCTTTTTGGGCTCTCTCTTTGTGAGTGCTCACCCTTCTTGGAAGTCTTGTCTTCTCCTTTTACAGGGCCTTTACACGTGGTGGCCGCCATCTTGGCCTACACGTGGCTGGGGTTCTAGCCTGGAATCCTAAGCACCAGGCTTTTCCTTTTGCTGATTTGTATGCCTGAACCTGTGATAAGTAAAGCCTTTTAAAACTGCATCAGATTCCTGAGTTTTCATCCATTCCTCGCCCGGCTTCAGAGGTAGAAGGGAACTTGCTTCCTGGCACTGCCGGGACCCCGCGGAGCTCCCGACACTAGAACAACAGGCATAAGCATACCCCTTTATTGTCTCATGGTTTTCATTTATATCTATAGTTAACCACAGCAAAAAGGGAAAGATTGTTAGCAGTAGTCCTAGAGACAAAAAATATATAGCACATGACTCAACTGCTGGTTTTAAAATGCTTAACACCACTTTTACATTTTACTAGAAAGGACAAAAAATTTGGGCATATGACTCCTTCACTCAATTTTAAGATGTGAGAGCAGGCACATTTTCTCATGCCTATAATAAATAGACCAATTATCATCTGAGAAAAAAAGGGATGTGCTCAGCAAATATTTGATGAATTAGTAAAATGAAAGTGAAGTTAACATTTGCAGTTCATTTCTCACTTCCCTGCTAAAAAAGCTCTACTACTTAAGGTTTGAGCTATGCTGAAGGCTTTGAGTAGCTGATCTAGAAAGAAAATGCTAACTCAACTTAATGTAGATGTGTGGGTTAATTTAAGTATCTTTAAAGTCAAAGCTCTCACCGAATGGCCAAAAGGCATATGAAAAAATGCTCATCATCACTAATCATCAGAGAGATGCAAATCAAAACAACAATGAGATATCACCTCACACCACAGAGAATGGCCCATATCCAAAAGGGTAAAAGCAACAAGTGCTGGCGTGGATGTGGGGAAAAGGGGACTCTCATACACTGTTGGTGGGAATGTCGACTTGTACAACCTTTCTGGAAAACAATATGGACATTCCTCCAAAGACTAGAAATTGAGCTCCCCTTTGACCCAGCCATACCGCTCCTGGGAATATACCCTGGAAAGCCAAAACGCACAGCGGAAACACAATCCGCACTTTTATTTTCATAGCAGCACTGTTCACAATAGCCAGAACCTGGAAACAACCAGTATGCCCGAGAACTGATGACTGGATAAAGAAACTGTGGTACATCTACACAATGGAATACTACGCAGCTGTCAGAAAAAATGAAGTTATGAAATTTTGCTATAAATGGATGGATATGGAAAGAATCATGTTGAGTGAAATTAGTCAGAAGGAAAGAGAGAGACATAGAATGACTGCATTTATTTGCATGACATAAATATACTAGGTGATCTTACAGAAAGTGGAAATTACCACAAGCGTGTGGGAGTCAGAGGTTGGTTTAGATAGAGAAGGGAACATGTGTGAATAAATGTCTAAAGTTCTGATACTAACATAGAACTGAGTATTAAATACAGACAAAAAAATGCAAATGATGGCTTCTAAGTGTATGCGAGTGCAACCCACAATGTGTGGGAGAAGGAGGAGAGAGAGAGGGAGGAGGAGAGGAGATAAAGAACCTGCCATTTAGGCAGGATGTGGGAGGGGGAGGAATTGGGGACATGGGTGGTGGCTGAGGGGCACTGGTGAAGGGCGGGGTGCTGGAACACTGTGTGACCGAAACCCCCAAGCGTGAACAACGTTGTAATTGTATATCTCACGGTGGTATAATAAAATGTTAAAAAAAATAAATCGGCAAAAAAATAAAATAAAATAAAGTCAAAGCTCTCAAAGTCTCCTTTGAGAACTAGACTTGAAATATCACTTTGTTTGCTCCTACATTGATGGCATAAACTGGAACAACAAAAATTTTTTTGTTAAATTTCTCAAGCCAAACAGATCTTTATCTTCTTGTCTCTGGAGAAGCCAAAGACGGCACTGCTACTATGAAAGAAATAGTTTACCTTCTATTCTCACAGCTGCATAGGATACATGTCCATAACGGACTTCTTAGATACTGCTCAAAGAACAATACTAATGGTATTAAAAGGAAATAAGAATAATGATTGCTGACCATTTATCAAGTACTATGTTAGGTATTCTGTGTGACCTGCCCTTAATTAATCCTTAAGGCCTCTCTACAGAGAACAGCAGTAGGTTCACTTTTCTCATAAGGAAACTAGAGCCAACAGATGAAGCCAATAGCTTCCCTAAGTCAAATAGCAAGTAAGATGTACGGGATTTGTATCCTGATCTGCCAAATTTTCTGTGTCATGTTCTTAGTCACATTTTGAAACTCTTCAAACAATACTGCAGTCAGACTGAAATTTAAGATCTTTAGGAACCAAAAGAGATCTGTTCCCTCAACTTGGTAATATTGATAGCTTGTTTATTCCAGAAAGTTTTGAGAATACAAACAACCAGCAGGCCTGAAGGACACCAGATGAATTTTGCAGATTAGAGCACATATACCCCATGGAATCCTTACCATATTGTAAAGAAAGACCTAGAAAAAAAGGATCAAGTGACAAGCTTCTATAACCTTTTACACTGCAACCTTTTTAGTACTCTGATATATAAACTTGGGCAATCAACAGATTAATTTATGAAAAATATCAGGAACATTTTTTGTTGGAATTTTTTACGATTATTATGTTTTCCTTCTCTGATTATTATGTTAATGTGGCTAACGATTATCTTAATGATTATCACAGAGTTTCATATATAATATTTCTTGTCTCTTCATTAAGCAGTGATAGAATGGTTAGCATGTTATAATTTTACTTCTTTCTCTCTTCTTTCTCTTCCTCTTCCCCTAACTTTTGTCACTTACTGAGGCTGCACAACTTTGGAAAGTTACTCAATTTTGTGATAGTATCTCAGTTGTAAAATGAAGATGTTCTTACTAATTCATTGAAGATTAATTGGGGTATCAGGGGAAAATATTTTAATGTAAGACTTAATAAATATATATTGCTTGTTTCGTGTTTTAAACGACCAGCCTCCAGATTAGCGAGTATCATAGAAAAAAAACCCAACAAAACCTGGCACTTTAATTTAAATGGGACATTAAAGTATAAGAACATATTAGACTTGTTTTGAAAACTCTTAAGTACTAAGAAATAATGCCCAATATTATTTATAACATAACATATACATGAGCAATACTAAAAACAAATACTAAAAACTTCCTTTGAAAGTACTGTTTACCCATAGTATAGATGGTCCTTTACATAATGAATTCTTGAAAAGTGTGAAAAAAATTGTTGAAAAAAAACTCCTACTGTGAAATCCTCTTAACAAATCCCCAAAATAGAAGTATAAATGGAGTAGAGCCTATTTCTGAAAATAGCGGGAACATTTCAAGATTAAGGAATAGGTTTTCTTATAGTACTGAAATTTTATTCCACAAGCTTTTGGCTCCAAAACTTTTCCATAGTTTTCCATAGTTTGTCAAACCCATTGATAAATTATAGTAAACTGAGTGAATTACAACCTTATAAGAAAGCCAATGCACCATATAGTGCAGTCTTAAAGCGAAAAAATCTCAATAGATCTAAGAATATGCACAGGTAGCATAGTTAAAGAAATGCCCATTTAAGGAAATTTATTATTTTTAACCATATTTTAAAAAAATAATTTTTATTTAGGTACTGGTATTCACAATAGTTACTCATAGTTTTCTTTTTTAAAAAATTATTATACCACGGTGAGATATACAGTTACAAAAGTGTTCATACTTGGATTTCAGTCATACAGTGTTCCAGCACCCATCCCTCCACCAGTGCCTATTTTCCTCCACCAATGTTCCCTGATTTCCCTGGCCCCAGCCTGCGTCTATGGCAGGCAATTTTCACTTCTCTCTCAGTCATTCTATATTTGTCCTTTTCCTTCTGACTAATTTCACTGTTACTCATATTTTTCACAGACACACCACCACCGGAGAAACTGCTTCCCTTCACCAGTCTCCCTAAGTACCCCCTCCCTCATCACCGCTCCAACCTCACCCCCACAAAGTAGCATAGAAGTTCAGTTTTTAAATGAAGATAAAAATCTTCATTTCTGATGACTTTGATCATTCATTATTTTTTAACTATGTTCCTTAAAAAAAAAAATCTTGTATTTGGATAGCACTCACCCCCATTTTTTTTACATTGTAGCGGTGGTGACACCTACACACACTGCTGAACAGAGCTAAACTTCTGGAATTCCACAAACTAGTAGGAAACTGTCCTGCTTTAAGAAAATGTCCCTCAGTAGTAGGCTATTACTACAGATTTTTTAGACCGACAAAATGGATATATCTTACGTATAATCCAAAGAAAATCAAACACCTAAGAATTTTTTTTTTTTTAAGTGTCACAAACCACAAGACCATCTCTAAATAGCAAACACCCAGACTCTATCTGAGAAGTACTGCTTCGGTTGACACATCAGCAATAATGTACCTCTTGAGTAAACACTGGCTCACCAATAGGCTGTATTTCCAATTAACCAGTAGCATTTAAATCAGTCCCGGTGGAACTTTACCTTTTTTATACATATCACATGTTTAGATAACACCAACATCCCCCAACACACACCAAAAAACCTTACGGGATTTTAGTGTTAGTTTCTTCACTTAAAATATTAGGTTTTTAGAGACTGTAATGCTTACCTTGCTCTTTGACATAGAAAGTGAAGAGTCATCTTTATTTTGAGAAATGTCTTCCTTTCCTCTTTCAAAACCTTAAAAAAAAAAGCATTGCCATTATTTCAGTATTTCTATATTTGAACATATATATTTCTGGGTGTGTAAAAGCAAATGAATACACCATTAAATTTCAAAATATATGCAATACTTGATGTAGATCACTACAAGAAACCTAGAGTATACTATTTAAACAATCATAGTTTAAAGATATCTACGGTGTTTCTGGAATAAACTTCAGAATAAATTACAGCTCACACAGGAAGCAAAGGCTTACGAATGAAGTCTTTGCTCAACTTACAAATGTAAAAGTTAAATACCTCTTCTTGTCATCCTAGATACCTTTGAATGAACTCAGGCCACATGTAGGTTTCATTCTAGTGCATTTGTTTCTACAAAAGAACACTTAATTGATGGAATAAAGCAAAAATTCTTTTATAATTTTTTGCCAAATTGGAAAACAATTCCAGAATTATTGATAAAAGAATTGGGAAAAACATATGTTCGGGAGTCTTAAAAAAAATCTAATAGTGTCCATATTGTGATAATTAAGTAAAAATGCACTTAGCAAAGTATTTTGAACATACCATACATTTAATTAGAGCCAATTCTGACTGTGTTTCTCAGTAATAATTATAATATAAATTAACTCATTTATTAGACTTAGGAAAAGATCCAGTTCACTATCTATATTTACATACTACTTTAAAATACAAAAGTACTTTAAAACAAGAGAAGTGTAATAGAGAAAGTGATAGAGGAGCCAGATACTCAAGACCTCTAATTGGTTTACATTCATGACCTAAATCTGACTGGTTAAGTCCCATAAACACTAATTTCATAGGGCGTACATTATCTAGTTGGCTGTCCTACAAAGTCCATTTCGATATGATATAATTAATCAGATAGGAGAAATGGCTAAGTAATACATATTAGCTCAGACTGCAACATAGGGGTTTATTGTTGTGACTCATGCTATTGTGGCTCTACTATTATTGCTGCTGCTGATTCCATTAACACATTAATACTGGTGCATACCATCAGTTGCTCACACTTGGTTTTCCTGTCAGATGCTATGCACCCAATATTTCATTAAATTGGTTTCATAAATATAGAAGAACTAACATATACTTGAAAATCAATTTACATATTAATAATTTCAAAGGTTATCTATTGAGAAAAAAGATTTATTTAATGGTGGTTAGAAACACAAATCGCAGTGCTAGCATAAGTTAGAGTCAGTGTGAAGAGATGCACCCGTGCACACCATACAGAAAGAGCTGTAACACTAAAGACATCTGATTATGTAAGATGGAACGAATAGTCCTCTCCCAAGGCTGTAGAGTTGACCATGTAGGATTCTGGCACTGCATGGTAGCTGCAGGTTTTCTGCCGCCATATAAGTAGTTCCATGCTGCACCCGCAAATGAGCATAACAGAGTCCCTCCGAAAATTCAGTGTACATTTGGACAAAGCTTATAGAATAAAGCACTTACTTGCCTTCATTCTCATTCTTTCTAAGAAACCCTTCTACTCACTTCCTATGTTTACATCAGTGTATCCCCTCAACCACTTCCTCTTGTTGGTATGCAGGAGAGAACCTTTCTCTACTCTATTTCTCTGGGGACAGAACCATATGACTCTTTTCATTCAGTGATATTAGTCAAAGTTAATCTCTGCCATGTTTGTACTGTGGAATCTTGCCTGAATAGGTTGAGCTTTTTTCTTTCTTTTTCTGAGGGTCTGTTTCTGGTCAGAAGTCCAGCAATGATACTTTCCAGTTGTTCTGCCCATTACTACTTCTTCCCTTTATGGATCACATGTACCAGAGTATTCTTGCCCGACAGCATTTTATCAATTCCTGTAGATCTGATGGTAAGACTTCCCAGTCAGGGGTCTCTAAGTGAACTGTATCATATGCTTTCTACTTGTCGTATGAAAGAGAAAATATGTAATAATTTTCTAACCTACAAAAATCAATAGCTAAACATATCATTAATCAGAAAGTACAAAGAGACCTGATAGCTGAGGAAATACAATCAAAGAGACCTACACAATAAGCCTAAGCTCAAAACAAAAGACTGGAATACAATCAGATGGATAAATGATAGCCTAAAAAGAGACAAAGACAGGGCTGGAAATGGTACTGCAGAAAAAAACACCTGCCACGCATGTAGTGACTTGGGTTTGAACCCCAGCTGTGCCGATGGTCCACTGAGCTCGGACCATTGCTTATGGTATATGGTATATGGTCTGAGTACAGCAGGACGTGGTACAAAAAAAATAAAGAGACAGGGCTGGAGGGATAATGGCTCAAAAATAGCGCTGAAATTTTGCATGCAAGAGGTCTCAGGTTCAATCCCAAGAACTACATGGCACACTGAGTGAGTACAACCTGGAGTGTTACCTCAACCGTAAGCACCTAAGCACTGCTGGGTGTGGCACCCCTCAACCAAAGCACAAAGAAAGTGTCATGAACAGCCATACTTATATAAGATAGAATAGATTTTACTTAAAAGAAAGTAACCGTTCATCACTACAGGAAAAGGAATTGCATTTGGATTAAGGAAAGATCAATAAAATTTAACACTCATTAATATCTATGCATAAATGAAGGCACATCAAACTATATAATGCAACTATTAAATAGGCCTGAAAGAGACATCAATTTTAAATGAGGAGATGAAAAAATTGGTTTTAGTAGACATTTATAGGGCACTTCACTCCTAAGAGCTGAATAAAAATTCTTCTTGAGTGCATCTGAATAGACCATATGTTGGAACACAAACAAGTCTTAAATTAATGAAGATTAAAATCTGATAAATATTTTTTTAAATCACAGAATAGAATCAAGAATCAACCATAGAAAGAAAACTGAACAAACCAACCATGAAATATTTGAAAACTAAACATGTTACTGAACTAAGTTAATGAGCAACTCAAAAGAAAGAGGAAAACTTTTTAACCTCTGGAAACAAAAATGAAGACATAAGTTGTTAGAACATATGAGGTCAAGTAAAAGTCACACTAAGAGGGAATTTCATAGCAATAAGATCTTACATGAGGAAATAAGAAAATTATCAAATAAACAATTTAATATAAAACCTTAAATACTAAAAAAGAAACCCAAAACAACAACAAACTCACAAACAGAAACCAGATGAGACAAAAATCAGTACAAGGAAAAAAAATTAAAATTAAAATTAATTAAAAAATTAAAATTAAAAAATTAAAATTAAAATATTATTAGAAATAAAAAAATACAATACAAAGGATTGCTAAGGCTATGAACTAGTTCTTTGAGAGGCCAGGCAAACAACCTAATAACAGATGAAGAGATTATGGAGATGTATTACATATGTGTGTATTACATTATGGAGATGTATTCTATTCCACACACAATGGAATTATTTGAAAAGACAAAATGTTTTCTTTTGCTACAAATAGTTGGAACCGGAGGGTCATGTTAAGAAATTTAAATCAGGAAAGAGAAAAATAATGAATGATTTAACTCATGGCATATAACAAATGCAAAGAAACAGAATACTCAACAACAACAAAAATACATAGAGTCTAACTATAAAACTGAAGTCACTTGGAGACTCTGATCACAAAACCAGAAGTCATGAGGAGGGTGCAAGCTGGCTGACAGAATCAAAGGGCTCATCTTTCAAAAGGCATTGGGGTCCTTAATGAGAATTTCACTTGAGTCAAGGCCATGTACCTCCACCAATTCTGTTTTCTTCTCAGTATCTCTGGATGGACAAAACCTTTTGCTGTTTAAATACCAACCCCATAAAACAGCCATCAGGTGATTTTTCCACCCACCATCCATTCAATAAATTGTGAATATCCTAAAAAAAAAAGGCATTGAGGTTGATGCCATGTTTGGCTATTATAAATATGCTGTTAAGAACACAGAGTTGCAAATAAATTTCAATTTTCACTATTTTTTCTACAAAGGATTTTTCCAAAATTATCTTTTATAGTTTACACTATAAAAAAGTAGCAGAGTATCTTCTTTTACAGAAATACATATCCTCCAAACTGCCAATAAGGAGTTTAGTCATAACCAAACAGTCAGATCTCATACTTAAAATGCAACATACACAACCTGGCTAACTCCTTATACTTAAGTGGTTTATATATTATTTAAAATATAAAAACAGTTATTCATCATGGCATCTATTTTATTTTTTTAGATTTTTTAATTAAAACACCATGAGATAGACATTTACAAAGCTGTTCAATATTGGGCTTCAGTCATACAATGTTGCAGCACCCACCCCCTCCACCTGTTCACATTTCCCACCACCAATGTCTCCAGAATCCCTTCCTCCTTCCCCAGCCTGCCTCTATAGCAGACCTCTTCCTCTTCTTCTTCTCCCTCTCTCTCTCTCTCTCTCTCTCTCTCTCTCTCTCTCTCTCTCATCACTTATACATTGTGGCTTGATCATGGCATCTATTTAGAATGACAGATAACAAACCCTTTAATCAATGGAGAATGAACAATTCACCCCACAAATATTTGTAACACACCTACTATGTATCAAGCATCAGAGCAGAGTAGGGATAAAAACATATAGTCTGTTATTTATTATAATCATTCTGCAAAGCCTGCCATTAAGTGAGAAACCAGGTAGTCAAATGAAAATTATAATACCAAGAATAGTGTTACAATGGAAGTAATAAAAGAACTAAAAAAAGGTGATAGCATAAGACTCCCTGAGTTTCAACACCTTCATTTCCCCTTACAGAATGATCCTAGTCAAGCAACTTAATTCTCAGTGGGTTCAGTTTTTCTGCAGGGGAAAAGGCATAAGAGAGATACATTACTGGTTATATTATTTTTAACTTCATTGCTTTCCTTTCTTCAACACAATACAAACTATATTTATAACAAACACTTCAAGAATAGGAAACTTGACATAATGGAAACAAATCTCAGAAAAGGACAAATATGCTAAAAAGAAAACTCACTTATTCACTGAAACTCACATTTTTCTATTAATTTTATTTTGCTTAAAATTTATTACAGTTTTTAGACACTATTTCAGAAAACTGGGTCAATGAGAATATTCGGAAGTTATACCTCAGATTACCAATACATTTACAGCAAAAATTATTTATAAAGAGATTTTTTCTTACAGAAACTAAAGAGAGAAAAAAGGCTTGAATATATGAGTCTGACAAAGTTATCTATAATATTACTAATGAAGGGCCAGAGAGATAATATAGCAGGTACTTGCACATGGCTGATCTGGTTTCTATCTCTGGTACCCCATATGGCCCCCAGTACTGTTAGGTGTGATCCCTAAGTACAGAGCTAGCAGTAAGCCCTGAGCACCACTGGGTGTGGCCCAAATATAAAATATATGTATATTTATTTCACTAATTCACTAATATCAGATTTTTAAAATGATCTTACTTTTTTTCCAGTATGAGATGTTTAATAAGAAATTATGATTTTTATATTTCACTTTAAAATATTTCTTTTTGAACCATGGAATTTTATTCTAATTCTTAGCTGACAAAACAAAACATTTAAAGAGCTTTTTGCCACAGTTGGTTGTAATCTTTTTTTTTTTTTTTTTTTTTTGCTTTTTTGGGTCACACCCGGCAATGCTCAGGGGGTTTCTCCTGGCTCTGCACTCAGGAATTACCCCTGGCGGTGCTCGGGGACCACATGGGTGCCGGGGATCCAACCCAGTTCCACCGCGTGCAAGGGAAACGCCCTACCTGCTGGGCTATCACGCCGGCCCCTAGTTGGTTGTAATCTTACTGATGGTTGTAGTGAGGGGTACAAAGAAGTATTTCTGGGATATGATTTTCTCCATTCAGTAATGAAAAGCAAAGCTAACTATTTATTACTAAAACACACCAATCCAAGATGACCTTCATTATATTCTTTGACAAGATTACCTGACAATTCTGCCTTCAATTACTTAAGCAAATCTACTTTCACAATGTGAGATGGAGTATTTTATTCTTTAGTAGGGACATATGGTTTCTCTGTACTATTAGTTAGACTCATTGCATGAAGGTCAGCACACATGTGCTAGCAAGCTTGCTGGCTTAGGGGGAAAATAAAGGAAACAAATACAGCAGTGGCGCTAAATCTGAGCCAAAAGCAAAGTATTTAATAACATTAAAACATCTTAATCATGTTGTATCTGCAAAGCCATTTCTAAACTCTATACCATTAAGAGCAAAAGCAGCATGAAATCAATCCAGCTATATTTAGATACCTAATTACATATTATGAATTTTAAAGCTGTCTAAAGCATATGCTATTTAGGCAACAGAGTTCTGGAGGAGAGTTTTCAATTCTTTTCAGAAATACTGTTAGAAAAGAAAAATAGAAGTAAATGTTTAATAATTTATTTAACTATAGAAGTGAACACCTTCTATAAAATGTTTCACTACTTTGAGACTGTATGTTATACCTATCACCTGAATACTCAAAAAGTTTCATAAATGTTAATGTAAAAATAGGAAAGATACTTAAATGCAACAAAATGAGAGCCAGGAAAAGATATTACATCATGTGCTAGCTTCAATCATTCCTTTGCTATAAGTATTAAGGCCATTTTATTTTAAAAGAAAAATACAATTTAAATGATTAAATATAATAATATAGCCTGCTTAAACATTTCTAAGGAGAGATATTTACATTTCAAAACATATAACTACTTAGTATATTTTTCAAAAAAGGAAAACAAAAATTATCAATTTTAAAAAAGTGATGAATTTAGGTATCTCACTGACCAATTTTTAATATCACATCATACCTGTCAGATACCAGATTTTATTTAATAAACACTAACCTAAAATGAGCCTAACCATAGGAAATACATCCATCAATAAGAAGCAGAGTAGTTCAAAAATTATACTTGGGCAGACAACTTTACTGTAGTTGGAGCTAAGATGTTAAAGGTTATAAACATCAATTTTAATAAGAAAGTGGGCTTATATATTAATCTTAAACCTGGGTTCCAACTGCAAAAACCTCAGGGCAATTTCTTATACAATTTTGCATTTATTCAAGTATAGGAAAGCCTCTAATTTTACTAAAGGGTCATAATAGCTATGTCCATAGTCAAAGTAAGCATTTAGACTCTCGGTAGTAAAGACTCACACTTTACTGAATCTTTCATTAATTCTCAAGTTTGAGCTTTAGAGACTATGAGAAAAATGGACAAGCCAAGTCATATAAGCAGCAGTGACTAACCTCTCACCTTAGAATTGTTTTTGTTTAAACAAAACAGTTTTAAGATAATAAAATGCCTCATTTGTTTTAATGAAAAGTCTGAAAGAAATTAAGAAAGGAATACAAGCTTAAACAAACCTGCCAATGAAGGAGAAAGTTCATTGTATCCTCCGAACGAAGCATTCCGGACAAGCTTTCGGCCATCAATTCGTGGAGGAAATAAAACAGGCGAAACCATAGTACACGAAGAAAATCTACGCTGTTTTGAGCTCTCTTCTTTCATGGCTTAGAAGATCTATTTAATGTATATGCTCACCCGGAAGGCTAATTAGACCAGACTGGCAATGACAGGCTTTTCTCTCACATACAAATGTAGCAAAATCCACCAGCACAAACAAAGGACACACACATTTAACAGCAAAGGAAAAGGACTACAGGCTGTCAAATCAGCAATAAACAGAGAGACTGACAGAAAAGGCATTAAGCCATGCACCGGGTTTTTAAATGAACTGATGAACAAGGAATGCTATTTCATTAAGATTTTTTACCTTTTAATAGAAGCTATAATGCCCTGCACTGACGTGAAGCTTTAGGAAAACAAAGCAAGATCAATACTTAAAGAGATTGGGAAAAAAAAATCAGATTCTCTTCCTTCTCAAAAATATAAGCCTTTTTATCTTCTCATCTTTCTTCTTTTTTGCAATATTAACCACACTTCCTACCTCCTCTGACTCTTTCCTTTCTGGTTTTTGCTTACTGAAAAAACAGAAATATACCTAACACCGTTTATCTTTCCCGAAGCTTCTAGATTTATATCTAATCTACTGCTTGCCTCAGCCATGATTAAGAATTCATAAGGAAAGATAGTCTTTCAAGTACAATTTTGATGGCTTTCAACAGCTAAAACCAAGAACAAACACTTAAGTTTTACCTTGAGCAGGGTTATAAGAGTCATTAAGACATTGTTAATGCAATGCAAGCAAAGAGAAGGTTAAAAGATACCATTACAGTACTGTATACCCTAATAGATTTGTTTCCCTTGAAACAAGCTGCTACAGTTCTTTCTCATCAGGTTTACGCATTTCAAAACATATAATGTACCAGAGAATTTTCCACTTAAAACTCCTATTTTGAAAACTGCGACTTTATTACAGTAATAAAAATATCTCTTTATTAGGTGAAATGACTCTTTGATTCCATACCCTTAAATCTAACAGAAAGTACCTTAGTCAAAATAATACTCCATTACAATTTCTTTACACTATTCCTTACAATGTCAAATACTTATATGCTAACTATATTAAAATTCTTTTATTCTACCAAAACTGAAGTTAAAAAGCTCTAGTCAATGAGGGTCTTATAACATATTATAGTACTTTATAGACTTTATATCCTTCCTCATTGTGCATATACTTTAAGGCTACTTCTCCATACAAACATCCCATATAACTGAATGATTTTTATTATATAAAAACAGTTAAAAATAAACAAGTTCAATTTACTTTATACAATATACGAGTTTTTCTTGAGCAAAAAGGCATGTCAAGTCAGTTAGTGGACAGGAGATACAATACAAGGCTAAAGTCGCTTGCCTTGCATGCTGCCAGTCCTGGTTCTTTCCCTGGCACTGCCAGGAGTAATTCCTTGATCAGCAAATCAGGAGTAGGCCCGAAACAGGTAGGTGGTCCAACCCTGCCCTTCCTGGGCAGGGGCAAAAAATCATGTCTAGAAATCAATTCCCCTCAAAAAATCGTGTCTAAAAATCAATTCCCCTCAAAAAGTCATGTCTAAAAATCAATTCGTGGTAAAAATAAAAAAGGCTACAGTTAATACAACTACAATCCGATTCTGTGCATGTGTTTCCTCATTCATAAAATATAAATTAATGTTAATGATAAACAACAGAGAAATAATTCATGGAGTAGTATCTGCCTTTAAAGAGATAAATAATATAACAAAAGGCATTCGGGTTAATCAGGATTTGGAATTGAGGGACGTGATTTCAAATCCCAGTTCCATCTTACTGGATACTTTTGGGCAATTACATTCTAGGGGTTTCTATTTTCTCATACACACACACACACACACACACACACATACATATACATATATATAAGAAAATATACTTATATATGCATGTACTATATACACATATAACCACATACATATACATATACATATATATATATATTTTCACATCCCATATAATATATATATTTTCGCCATTTTCACATCCGGACTCCATAGCTTGTCAGAGCTCCACCAAAGAGAAAAGCAGATCTCTCCCCATTGCCTATTTCTCCCCAGTTCATTAGTAAATGGATAAACTGAGAGCCTACTACCGAGAGTATCTCACCCGCAAGGCAAAGCATGGCAAGCTACCTGTGTAGTATTTGATATGTCAAAAACCAGTAACAATTATAGACCTTAATCCCATGACCTGAATGAATGGTTTGAGGCTCTTCGTGTTCCTGGAGTGAGCAGATGCCCTTGGGCTACACTAGATGCGACAGAATATATGGAGATGCTACTGGTGCCTGCTTGAGCAAATGGATGAACAATGGGAAGACCAGTGATACCAGTGATATATATATACATGTATAAATATACATGTACATATTTTGTATATATAGACACAAACATATATGTACATATATACACATTTATATATATAACTTCTTTTCTTTATATATATAACTTCTAATAAGATTACTTCTATTATGGAATATGAATAATGATTATACACATCTTCTGGGGTTGGCAACCCCAGATGAGATCCAAATCCATCCACTCCAGACCTAAAGCTGCGCTGCTTGGCCCCATGTGGAAGCAACCCATGGAGCTGACCTCCCGGTAAGGGGCTCAGCCAGCCCCTGGCTGAGTCCAACATTGCTCCAAGGGTTCGCTACAAGGGGCCACACTGGCCGGACTTGGAGCAGAGATTTGGGCTCCTCCGCCCTTTCCTCCACCTCCATGCCAGATACCCCAGAAGAGAGACCCACGCCAGACACACAGCTCCATCGGCTCACAGCCACAGAGCAGCCAAGCGACAGTATTAGATAGTACTAAATTTTAGGATCAATTCACAGGATCTTTCACATTTATACACTGTATACAGTTCTAGGCAGGTTCTAGCTGATACCCGTCATCCCAGTAAGCCTAGCAAGAAGCTAGAATATCCCATACATCATGAGGTCAGTCATTCTCAACATCCAGACTCCACAGTTCCTCAGAGCTCCACCCAAGAGAAAACCTGATCTTTCGTCTTTAAGTTTCATCAGTAAATGCTCAAGATGAGAGCCTTCTACTGAGTATAACACCTACATGGCAGAGACTGGCAAGCTACCCGTGTTTTATTTGACATGCCAAAAACAAGTAACAATTATGGACCTCATTCCCATGGCCTGAAGGAATGGTTTGAGGCTCTTCCTGTCCCTGGAGCAAGCAGATGCCCTTGGCTACACTTACTTGTGAAGATGTTTCTGGTGCCCACTTGAGCAAACAACAGGAAGACAAGTGATACAAGTGATAATGATTAAACTGGATAATGGACAGAAATTATGAATGAAATTATAAAGTGAGGTTAATAAGAATAAAGATACTAACAATGTGTTTCTCTCCTAAAAACTAGTCTAAAACTATAGAAAAGCCTACTGTTTTTAAAAGTAAGGTATAAAATTTTTATATCCAACAAAAATTTTGGTGTTAAAAGCTTAAAACAAACAAGTGGTTAGTAACTTGATAATCCATGAAAGTTAATATACTAGCTTGGTAAACAGAGAATATTATTGTTATCAAACAATTCACTGCACACAATTCGCTGCACTAAATTCACAAGAGATCCTAGCTATTATGAACGGTAAAACTAAATAAGGGAGTCAAGAAAACTGGCACTAGAAAAATATTCCTAAAC
The DNA here is from genome assembly GCA_021461705.1 of Cryptotis parvus. Taxonomy (NCBI): domain Eukaryota; kingdom Metazoa; phylum Chordata; class Mammalia; order Eulipotyphla; family Soricidae; genus Cryptotis; species Cryptotis parvus. The sequence continues at coordinate 45,066 of JAJIBD010005312.1, forward strand.
ACACAATAATCAAAATTCATTCCAAAACAACCATGCAAGGAATGTGAAGTGCTTTTGGCAGATTCCTCGGTGCTACACCGAGGATTCCTTTTACTGCAGGTAAAAGGGCTGCAAGTGGAAAAAGATCATTAGCAGCCCTGCTCTATTATTACTTCTGCCATAGAATCAAGAAAAATGTATAAGCAATTTCATCCTAAGATTAGAAGGAAAATTATGTCCAGGTTTTAATTCCACATACAGTTAAACTATCAACTGTATTTTAGGGCAAAATTTAAAATATTCTAAGACTCAAAATTTTATTCTTCACGTATATTTATAAAGCATTTACTAGGATAATCTTTCTCACTTGAGAAATTTTTACAATAGAATTAAGATTAATATGCTAAGATATTCATTGTTTAATATAACTTTACCACCTGAGGATATATAAAATCTGTGACCATGTATTATTTATCCTTAAGAGAAAACAGAAAATATTCACTTATTTATGAAGGCTACACTCCTCACAAAAGCCGAGAATGGTTATACTAGAGAGTTAGGATACCTGCTTTACACACAGCTGAGACGGGCTCAATCCCTGGCTCCCCATATGGTTTCTTCGACTCCACTATGAATGATCCTAAGCATAGAGCTGTGAGTAAGACCTGGTTCTTCCAGGATCCCCAAATAAAACAAAAACAAAATATTGAGAATGGCTTCACTATTACATACTCTAGCAAGAAGTGACAGTAAATTAAGAATGGACAGAATGCATGGGATACAGGAAACCAGAACACTCCATATAATGGTGTACATTTCTCAACACCAATATCCCAAATATCCCTCCCACCACCCCCTACCTACCTCTATGGCCAGCACATTTTTTTATTCCAACACCATGCAATAGACCATTACAAAGCTGTTCATGGTTGGGTTTCAGTCATACAGTGTTCCAACATCCATTCCTCCACCTGTGCACATTTCCCAACACCAATGTACCCCGTTACCCTCCCAGGCCCCCACAGCATGCCTATATGACAGCACTTTTCTTCTCTCTCTCTCCCTCTCTCTCTCATACATTGTGGTTTGCAACAGACACTGAAGATTTACCATGTATATCCCTTGAAGTTCAGCATTACTATTTCCAACTATTGTTGTCAATCTGATCCCTTCTGTATCTTACCTACCCCCCACCCATTACCCCAACACATCTGTGGTAGAGTCTAACCCTTGACAAGCCCTCCTGGTCCATTTTGCCTAGCTTTGGATAGCAGTCTCATACTACATTTTTTTTATATCCCACAAATGAATGCAGTCATTCTGTATCTGTCCTTTTCCTTCTGACTAATTTCACACAACATAATACTCTCCATGTCCATCCATTTATTGGCAAATTTCATAATTTCATTTTTCCTAATAGCAGTATAGTATTCCATTGTGTAGATGTACCATGGTTTCTTTATCCAGTGTTCTGTTCTCATGCACTCAGGCTGTTTCCATATTCTGCCTATTGTGCATAGTGCTGCAATGAACATCAAACTGCTGATAGTGCTTCTGCTGTGTGTTTTTGGGTATATTCTCAGCAGTGGTTGTTGGGTTAAATTGGAGCTCAATTTCTAGGTTTTTGGAGGAATGTCCACATTGTTTTCCAAAATGGTTGGACATTTTGGAAAAATGCCAGCAAGTTGGCATTCCCTGCAGCAATGAATGAGCCCTTTCTCCTGCATCTGCGCTGGTACTGATTGATCTTGTTCTTTTGGATGTGGTACTTCTTCTCTCGCTCTCTCTCTCTCTCTCTCTCTCTCTCTCTCTCTCTCTCTCTCTCTCTCTCTCTCTCTCCCTCCCTCCCCCACCCCACACTTTTGGGCATTATAGTTGCTGCATCACTTGATCACTTGACATTCCATTATTCATCGATCTGCTCAAGTGGGTGCCAGTAACATTTCCATTTGATCCTATCACGTGCCAGTGTAGGCCAAAGGCATCTACTTGCTTCAGGAATATGGAGAGCCTCAAACCGTTCCTTCAGGGTCTTGACAAAGAAGTCTGACCATCTTGTAGGTGGGCAGCCACATGATATTTTGATGTCCCAGTTGGTAACAGCTCTAGTACAGTGGTCATCTCCAAATCGTATTACATGTCCTGCCCATCTGATTTCGATGCCTTGGCAAACGAGACAGCATCCCTGACTCTGGAACGCCAAGGGAGGTCGGAACTCCAGATTCCTTCTCTCACTTGAGTGAGGAGTGATATTCCAAGCATAGCTCTTTCGATTCCTCTCTGGGAGACCCGAATAGCATTCTCATCCTACTTTCATAGGGCCCAGATCTCTGAGGCATATGTTAATGCAGGGAGAACAGTGGAGTCGAAGAGATGTGCCTGGAGCCGGAGGTTCTTTGTCCTTTTAGCTATTTCTTTGATGCCTTTGTAGGCATTCCATGCCGCTCTCTTCCTCCTACGCAGCTCAGGTTTTAGGTGGTTCATCATGTTGACTTCTCGACCTAGGTACACATAACTGCTGCATTCAGAGATGTCTATTCCGTTGAGAGTGAATGGGGCCTCTGGAACTAGTTAATTTTTCATGAGCATAGTTTTGTTGAGATTCAGGTAGACCTACCTTTCCACATTCTCGGTCGAAGTAAGCCAGCATTTGTGCTGCTTGGCTAATGTTTGGTGTTGTTAGAACGATGTCATCAGCGAAGCAGAGGTGGGTAGTTGCCAACTGTCTATCTTCCCTCCCATTCCTTCCCATTCAAGCTGCCACATGATGTTCTCGAGGGTGGTGCAGTTGCTGCATAATCTCTTAATTCCAATTTTCATCAATTCTTAAAGGTTTTTCAGCATTATTATTTTTTATAATGCCTTTCACGCATAAACTCCATTCTGGAACTCATAATCCCAATTGGTGAAGACTTTATCCACTTGAATGCAAGGTAGTTTGCAGGGTAGGCTATGTTGATTCTCTCTACTGGTGACTTTTTAGTTACATTCTGATAGGTAAATACTCATTTGCATTTGTGTAGTCAGTGCTCTGGATTTTAAATATTCTGGTAAGTACATGATGAACTCTCATTATTGCTTTGTTTGCTAAAGTTTAATTATGAATTCATCTTCTATTCCTGGGGGATTATGTTTAAAACACATTCCTCCAAAAAGCTGAGCCAAAACCTCAAATGACAGTACACATTCCTAGCATATTTAAGGTCCTGAATTCAATTCCCAGTAGTGTGTTGCCCATGCTAGCCCAAGATCACTCCAGTACTAAAAAGTAATATAAAATAAATTTAAAAAGGGGACTGGAGTGAAAAAAGAGAGGAAATGGTGCAATGTATATTTGGTCATCAATAAATGTTACTTTAAGCAAAAAAAAGAAATTGTAAAACAATGCTGAATTACTGATTTTCATTTTTCAATAAATACTTCAGGCTATTTTAATGTTTCGTGCAGAATCACAGGAATAACTGGAGAACACAGAAACTGCAATATTTCACAAGAGATTTAAGAAAAATATTTCATTTTTACTTTCTTAATTTGTCAAATATCATCTCTTATTCCAGTAGTACTTTAATAGCTCTATAAGCAAATATGGTAATTTCATAATAGCAGATTGGGTCTTACAGCCCCTAAATAAGTTTTAGGGGCCAGAGAGAAAACATGGGGTTTAGGCATCTGCCTTTCACAGAGCTGACTCCAAGTTCCATGCCCTGCACCTGGTTCCCTTATAGTGGGCATAGTCTTGGAGGCCCCAACTCCACCAGGATGGCCACTGTAATATCATGCACAGGCTGGAGCTGCACCAAACTGTTTGACTACAGTCCTAGGCATTTCAGGTTTAACACTGGGTTATCCTTTCTCCTCCAGCAGGGGATATAAGTTATCTGAGCTACACCTATTCCTTTGGTCCTGGAAGAGCACCCTATCCCACTGGGGAGCATCCAATCCTCTGTGTTTAACTTTTTTTTGTATCCTTCTTCCCCTATTAGTTACTTAAGTGAATTGTTGCTTTTTCTCTTTCCTTTATGTCCTTTGCATATTTCAATGTTAGAGCAATGTTCTTTTTGTATAGACAAGAAGACAGTTAACAAGAAGACAGTTAATGCTATGCTTTTGTTATATAGGAATTAATTAACTCTGAAATATTTACTCCTGGGCATCTGTCATATTTACATGACTTAAGCCTCAGCTGCCCTTAGACCGTAGCCCCAAAAGGAGGGTCCCACCATGGGACTTAGATGGACCCAGGGCAAGTGGGGAATAAGCTACCCTGGCCACTACATGGGACTGGCTAAGCACCATAAGAAGTATAATGTTAGCAGCATGGTTATGGAGTAAACTCTGACATGACCCATAAAGAAGTGACTGAGTAAGGACCCAGTTGGGGTTAGAAAAATTAACTTGGCCTGAGGACTGTAGTAGACATATAGTGAGATGGTCCCAGGAAAAAACAGTTTGCCATGAGTTCCGAGACCATATTAAGCTTATCCAGGGTATAGATAAGTCTATATCTCTAACTGTATTTACACAAAATTACTAGAAATGTTATTCAGAAGAATGTAATATGATTCATTATATTCAATATTATGATTACCAGTAAAGGAGAAAGCAATATGCCCTTAGATAGAATTCTAGAAGAAATCTAAAGAGCTGTAGCCTTTAGATGGAATTCCGCCCTAGGTGGATCCTCTAGAAGACTGTCTCCTGAAGGAAGGGGCTTTACATTTGTTCATTGTTTAGCACTTACCTGTAACCCCCTATCTCCAATCCTTCATGATGTCTCTATAATTACCTGACTTGATTTGAATGAAATGGTCACTGATTGCCAACAGGCCTGTGGTACCGTTCCTTTGTCTGTTGATCAGGAGGACGGTCATCCGCCCCACATGCACCTGGGGACACTGCTGACCTCACTGTCTGCTGGGGACCCCACTAAACCCTAACAACAAACCTTGTATGTTGATTTGAACTTTGCTCCAGTTGACAGGAATTCCTGGGAGGGCCTCCCACCTAGTCTTCTGAGCACTGTCTAGAAACCCCCAAGACAATCTAAATAAATTTTTCAAAAATCATTTTAGAAATTTAATGTATTGAAAATTAGTATAGTATCTATACTATCACTTGTCTTCCTGTTGTTCATTGATTTGCTTGAGTGGGCACCAGTAACATCTCCATATGTCCTGTCGTGTGCTAGTGCAGGCGAAGGGCATCTGCTCACTCCAGGAACAAAGAGCCTCAAACCATTCGTTCAGGTCATGGGAATAAGGTCTATAATTGTTACTGTTTTGGCATATCATATATGACACGGGTAGCTTGCTAGGCTCTGTCATGCAAGTATGCTATACAGTAAGAAAATTAGTACAGTATCTAATTCATACTACTTCTAAGTAAAGCAACTTATGACTGCAAGTCAAAGCATAGCATTTAGAGCAAAAGAATTTGATAACAAGTAGAGATAAACTGAACCCTCTTGTAGATAAAACTTTCTCTGCATGTGAAAAATAACACATTATTCAACATTATTATTTTCTCATTTATATCAGAATTGATCCTAAAATCAATTACCAAGGAAGAAGGTCTTACCAAGGAAGGAGGAATTGCTTCGGTTCATGGAGAAAACTGACTTCTAGGTCTCCTTTTGTCTGTGAACCTCTCTAAAGAAGGTACACTGTGTTAGTCACCTGAGATTATACCAGTAGTGTCTGCCACTGTGACCCTAGGGAATGCAGTATAAGAGCTTCACAAATGGAAAATGTCACACACATCCGCAATAAGTTTCCACATACTTCTGAAGTTTTCTACCAAGTTGTAGACAGAAACTCATCATGTCATGTTTAAAGCTGCCAGAGCATCCAAGGTGAAAGTACATAGATATTTAAGATATTTATATTGAAAACCATAATGCCCTATGGGGAGAGAGAGAAAGGAGGAAAGTACCTGCCAGAGATAGGCTGGAGGGCGGGAGGGTGTGGGAGTGGCAGGAGGGTAAAGGGGCACATTGGTGGTGGGAAATGTGCACTGGTGGAAGGACGGGTGTTGGAACATTGCCTGACTGAAACCCGATCATCACACACTGATTCAATAAATTAAATTAAAAATAAAAAGAACAAAAATAGATTTTCTAAAAGATGAGAAAAACAATACAGAGAATAAAAATTTTAATTCACGCTTTGATTAACCATCCATGATACAAAAAATCATTTGTATTTGGGGAAATAATCTCCAACTCCGTTAGACTGATGTTTACTTTTTAAATTTGTAGAAATTTTAAACACTTGAAAAAATTAGTTTGAGGGTCCAAAAGATAGTACAGGGGTTAATATGGTGCTTGCCTTGCATGTAGCCTACACTGGTTCTATGCCTGGCACTGTGAGGTCCTGAGCACTGTTGGGAAGAATCTGACAGGTTGGGTGTGGTCCAGAAGTTGAAAAAAATTAAAATACAAAAAAAATGAAATCTCAAACGAATTCACTTACAAAGCAAAGCAATATTATTTTTCGCCAACAGGGCACAACTGAGAGATGTTTTATTTAACGAAAGTGTGTAACAAAGCTATTTAACAGCAAAGAATGAAAGGGTAACACTGTAAGATAAATTACAGTCACACATGGAGTTTTGATAACCATCTCCAAGGCGACCCTGAGGGAATAGACTATCTATCCATGGGATGAGCTATAATTTAGTCTCTAGGCTCCTTCGGCAGTGTCCTTGCTCTAAAGAAGAAAAGAAAATAGAGGCAACAGCTTAATTTATCTAAGTATCTGTCTTGATAAACAATTAAAATATATGAAATTAGAAAATGTCAGCAGAAAAACAAAAGCTAACCAAATTAAAAGGTTTTAACTTAAAAATTTAAAATAAATTGGTACCTAGTTTTCAAATAGAAAATTAAACTTAGCTATGCACAATTTCTGAAATGATCTACTTCACCACTATAACACTATGACAAAAGATTATCATGATGTGAATCTTCCCAGTTTCTCAAATAAAAGAGAGAGATTAAAATTATTTTTTTTAATTTTGTTTTGCTTTTGGGATCACATCCAGTGGTGCTCAGGGCTTATATTCCTGGCTCTGCACTTTGGGATCAATCTTGGCAAGGTTCAGGGGACCTATGTGGTTCTGGGCATGGTGCACAGGTCAGCTGCATTCGAGACATCACCATGATCACTGCTGTACTATTACTCCAGCTAAAGAAAATATTTTAAATTAGAGAAGGAAACAACAATGCAAAAAAACTTATAGTCTGCATTAAGTTGGTGCGAATTAATATACATAAAGAATATTATAGTCCTCATTCCCATGACCTAATGGAATGCTTTGAGGCTCTTTATGTTCCTGGAGCAAGCAGATGCCCTTGGGCTCTACTAGCATGAGACAGGACATATGGAGATGTTACCATTACCCGCTAGAGCAAATCGATGATGAACGGGAAGACAGTATACAGTGAAAGGATATTAACTCAGGAAATTAGAGCAGTGAGAATTTGCCATTCTAAGCACTGTTGAAAACAAAATTCTAACACCACAGCATGTGTAAACACTCAAAAAAAGAAAACAGCTCACACAATGATTCACTCTAGTAATTACTATGGCCTTTGATAGTCCAAAGATCAAAGCTGGCTCTGCAATTTACTGGTTTTGTGAATTTGAACACATTCTTAATGTCTAATTCTCAGATTTTTCACTTGTAAAGCAGACATAGAAAGTTATGGTTACTATGAGCATCTGAGAGAACAATCTTGTGTGGCTGTATCAGGAGTGAATGTAATATTGTACACACACAACTTTTAGCACAGTGGGTAAATTAAGTGCTCAAAAATGGTAGCCATTACTGTAATTTCAACAATTAAGCAAAGTAAGTGACATTTTGTATGGTCACTTACTCTCCTGCAGAACTCTTACTCTCTCTTAGGACTCTCTATAGCAAACAGAGAACCAATATTACATATGGAATTCAAATTAGAGAACAAACTTGCAGCAAACAAAGATCAGACCCCAATATTTTATTTCTTTAAAAAATGAGACTATAAGCTTCGTCAGCATAAAACAGATACACAATAAAACTAATAATATGCTCACTCATTAAGCACAAAATTACCTATTATGTTCCAGGTTCCATGTTAGATTTTGATGGTATTTTTGTTTTGTTTTCTAGGCTACATCTGGCAGGGGTTCCTCCTGGCTCAGGGGTTACTCCTGGCTCTGCACTCAGGACTCACTCCTGGTGGCTCATGGGACCATGCAAAATGCCAGTGATTGAATCTGGATTGGCTGCGTGCAAGACAAACACTCTAACTAGTGCACTACCTCTCTGTCCGTTTGAAAATAATTTTTTAAAAGAACAAAAAAAAAATTTACCCTGAGATGCATAGTGATGAAGTCAACTCTTCTCCTTTTACAATAATCCTCAATTATTTTATTGGTTCAGTAATCATGTACTGAAGAGTTCTTAAGTCAGACCCTATAACCATTTATACAAAGCCTCTCAACTGCCCACTGATTCTCACATTCGTTCCACAGACCTACTTCCCTGCACCAAAGCAATTCAGCATATTCCCTCTGGATCTGGCACTCCCTTGTCAGAATCCAGTCCACTCTGCTCCTTTTCCCTGGTTACACGTGTAGAAAAGCCAACGATGCAGGAGAAAATCCCACACTAGAGCAAACTAACAACAGCTGTAACTGAGGCCAAACCAGCAGCTGGCAATCTATAGTGCCCTTCCACTCCGGCCAGACTTGAAATCAGACAATTACGTGGCTCTCTCCAAGGTGGCTGATTCCTCTACCTTCACACTGAATCCCAACCCTGCTGTCCTCTCTCAGAACCTGCCTATTCATTCTTTCCCCCTTTCTCCGGGTAAAAATGCTCAAATATTTCCTATACTAACAAGCCTCCTTTTCCACACCTACATCTAGTTATCATACTTTGCTTCCTTCCATAGATAGAATTTTTTAAAAGATTAGTCACTTTATATATTCATTATTTTATTTTTTGGGGGAGGGTCACACCCAGAAATGCTCAGGGGGTTACTCCCAGCTCTGCACTCAGCAATTACTCCTGGTGGTGCTCGGGGGACCACATGGGATGACGAGGATCAAACCCAGGTTGGCCGTGTGCAAGGCACATGCCCTTCCAGCTGTGCCATTCCTCTGGCCCCTATTTTATATATCTTACTATCTCACTCCTCAACACTGTGTCTTGAACACTGTCCCCTAACCTGACTTCACAGAAGCAAGCAAGGACATCTGTCAATGGCCAACTTAAAAAAAATTATGTCGACAGCTTAACTTTTTGAGCTGCATATAAACTGCAGATCATTCCCATTCCTTCATAAAATACTGTTTTTTCCTCTGGGATATGACTGTATCATTTTCTAGAAATCTCTTTTGCCAATCCCTTTTCCACTATAATTGGTAATTCAAGAAGCCAGAGGAACCGCCACACCATGAGGGCCGCCATTTTCCACATCCGGACTCCCTCTCCTCAGAGAGCCACCCAGCAGAAGAGCTGATGACAGCCCGGCTTGTGTGGCCGCAAAGCGGCCGCGTGGTTCATCAATAAATGCTCGAGTTTTGAGGTGCCTACAAGAGAATCCCACCCGCACAGCAGAGCCTGGCAAGCTACCCATGTCGTATTTGACATGCCAAACACCAGTAACGATTATAGACCTCATTCCCATGACTTGATGGAATGGTTTGAGGCTCTTTATGTTCCTGTAGCAGGTAGATGCCCTTGGACTATCTCGCATGTGACAGGACGTATTGAGATGTTACTGGTGCCGCTCGAGCAAATCGATGATCTACGGGAAGACAGTGATACAGTGATACTTAAATGGTAACATTTCCTAAAAGTAGCTCCAACCCTCTTTCCTTTTCTTTTCCTTTGTCTTTTCTATTATTTATTTGTTAGTTTGGTTTAGTGCCACATCCAGCAGTGTTCAGGAGCTTATTTCTGGCTTTGTGCTCATGGATTCACATGTGGTACTAGGGACTAAAACCTCATGCAGGGCAAATGCCTCATCCACTGTACTATCTTTCTAGCCAACCAACTCTTTCCTCAAACTACAACTTGTCTCAAACTTTCTAAAACTCCCGAGATATTTCTTGCACCGAGTTTGTGTGTGTGTATGTATAAGAATATGAAATATCAGATAAGATTTTCACAAATCATACTAGCATTGATTTTTTTTTTATCCTATTCTATTTCATTTTAAAAAATAAACCAATCCATGTTTGGTTTAGTCAGTCTTCAATTACTGTTTATGATGACAACTTCCAAGTCTCCATACCCAGTGCAGAAGGTCTATTAAATGCCAAACCTTTTTTTTTTAAAGTATTTTATTATACCACCGTGAGATATACAAATAAAAAGATATACAATTAAAAAGTTCATATTTGGGTTTGGTCATACAGTGTTTCAGCACCCGTCCCTCCACCAGTGCCCATCTCCCACCACCAACATCCCCGGTTCCCCCCCCCTTCCCCCCAGCCCTGCTCCATGGCAGGTTCTTTATTTCTTTCCCTTTCTCTCTCTTTCTCTTTCCTTCCCTTCCAGACTATGGATTACAGAACATACATTAAAAGGTTGTCATGTGTATCTTTTTGCCTCTATTTAATGCTCAGTTCTAGGTTGGCATTAGTACTCTCGACTATTATTAGCACCCTGTTCCATTTAAGAAAAGATAATTCTTTCAGTTTCTATAAAGTCAATAACCCCTGCTGTCAAAAAATAGAAAGATACATCATTTAAAAATAAAATTATAAATGCCAAACCTTTAAAACCAATTTCCTTCTGAGCAACTCCACATGGGAAATTACAAAATACTTGTAATCCATGGCCAGAGAGAAAGTGCAGGGGTTAAAGCGTTTGCCTTGCACAGGTCCATTACAGTTCAAACTCAGAACTAAATATGTCCTTCCAAGAGTCCCCAAGAGTGACCCCTGAACACAGCTGGGTGTGCCCTCCTTTCCCAAAATATCCACTTCAAATTCCCTAAGTCCAAAATAGAATTTTCAGCATCTTTGCCCAAAAAATGCGCCTCAGAGTTTTCTCTCTTGATAAATGAATGGATTTGTATCCAGGGCAAAATACAGGAGGTCAGTGATGGTCTCTTCTCTCTTTCCATTGATACCCCAACCATTCAATCACTAATCCCTGACAAATTTTGTCCTATATTGCTGTACTGTTTTTATTCCAACCACTATCACATTTTTCACTTTTCCTCTACCACTCTTCTGCATTTACCTCATCTAGACAGTTTAATAGTTTCATTGTATTCTTTCAAATATTTAAAGGCAATTCTAAATCACGTCTTATAATAAACCACCTCACACTTACTGGTTTAATACACTAAAATTTTTGCTCATAATTCTGAACTTTAGGCAGGTTGTAGGAGAAAGGAATCTCCCGATCCACACAGCATCCACATCTGGAATACCCAATGTGGTTTCCTCTTACAGCTCTGTTCCTTCACCTGGGACTGTGTGGGCTGTCCGATGTGGGTATGAAAGAGTCTTAATAACGATTTTTTACATGGAAGTTGATGCCCAATAAAATGCAAAAAGTAAAAGCTATTGTGTCTTTATGATGCCTGGTCTCAAGTCCTAGAATATGTTCACAAAAGTGACATTCTATGAGTAACAGAGCCTGGGTGGGGATAAAGGAGAATATAAACTCATTTACTGATAAATTAATTGCAAGGACACAGATACGATTGATCATATTGAAAATTAAAGATACCATACCGACACAATTCAAATTCCTTCCACATGTAAAACACATTTCCCCAATTAAAATAGCAACCTATCACAGCAATGACTATAAAACCTATGTATCTAAATCTCACCTGAGTGCAGATGGTATTCCTTGGAATTAAGTGCTTACATATAATCCCTCAGATACAGTTCATATTAAAGCAAAAATTTCCCATCACTTCACATGATCACAACTTATCTGTCTCATAAGGGCCATAATAATTGTATTAAGTATCTATACAAATGTTATTAGTAGCTTGACAGAATGGAGTTCTGTTCTCTGAAAAGATAATTTGGGGATACATCCTTTGGATCATTTTTTAAAATTATTTCATAGAAAATGTCCACATATGCAATATGCCTCTTTCTCAGCCTACTTCCTTCCCATACAAGACTAGGGAAACCCTGTTCCCAATACAGACATATACATACACAAAGGCACTAACCTATTTTTTTTCTAAGTCAGTGGTGCTTTTATTCTTATAAAAATGTTGTAGATTAGGCCAGTCAAAACATAGATTAGGAGGTCTTGTCAATAAGTGGAATCAACCACAAATGTGTGGGAGTCAAAGGTTAGGTAAGACAGAGGAAGAGAACAGTGTGCTAATAATCGTTGGAAATGATAATACCAGCACAGAACTGAGCACTGAATATAGGCAAAGAGATACACATTACCTCTAAATGTATGTACTGCAAGCCACAATTGCAAGAGAAGAGAGAGACAGAGAGAGAGACTGCTATACAGGCAGGCTGGGGGAGAGGGGAGGGAATTGTGGACACTAGTGGTAGGAAATGGTACTGGTGCTGGAACACTGTATGATTAAAAACCAAACATGAACATCTTTGTAACTGTATATCTCATGGTGGTATAATAAAATATTTTTAATAAATAAATAAAAGAAAGAAAGAAAACAAACAAAAATGTTGTGAACTGGGCCAAACTGATAATCCAGTGTGAAGGGCATATGCCTTGCATGTGGTCAAACTGGGTTTGATCAACCCCTGGCATCTCTTATGGTCCCCTGAGCACAGCCAGGAGTAATTCCTGAGTGCAGAGTCAGGAGTAACTCCTGAGAATTGCTGGAGTGTAACCCAAAAAAGACAAAAAAAAAAAAAAAGAAGAAGAAATGTTGTGGATTCCCTAAGTTCTAAGGAAATGAACTCTATTAATAGGTGCCAAGTCCACATATCTCTTTGAGATGAATTCTCCAATTTGGGTTGAGTACCCAGCTGCTATGGAGACAGCAGATTAAAGAGACTAGAGGCAACTTTGAGTACTTTAAATATTCAAAATACCTTTAAAAGTCTCTAAAGCCTTTTTGTCTAGCTGAAAGATACTAAGACACACCATATTAAGTCTTTTTTGAAATCTCAACAATGAACCAACCCTACAGAAGCACTCGTGATCTGGCCCTTAAGCAGACGTCATTTTTCACCAATAGCATGTTCATATTTGAGAAGTATTTAGATGAAAGTAGCAAGGTAGGGAGGACCAGGATACAGAAAGGCATGGTCTCACTCTGGAACAAGCAAGAAAACCGTCTAGCTGGATTCATGAGCAAGGGAAACACAAAACAAAACTGCAGTATCAAACCAGATATACTAAGAATCAGTCTTCGTATGATCAGGAGAGCAAGAGAGCATACCATCCTCAACTTAAATTCTTGACTGCTAGTCTTATCTTGCTGGTCCAAATGTTGTTACATCAGATTTACTTGGAGAGTTTCTAAATACACAACCCCTCTCCCCCTGGAGATTTTAAAAGGCTGAAGCAGAAATCTGTATCTAAGCAAAACTCCCAGGCGAGTATCAGACATGGCTGGACTGAGGAGCCACTGCCCTAAGTCAACAATCAAGCAACCAACAATTTGAGAAAAGTGATAAAAATGTAGGTATCAGGGGCTGGAATGATATAAAAGTATAACAGAAAAGATACTGTCTTGCATGCAGCAGATTTGATCCCCTGCATTCCCTGTGATCCCTGAGCAACACCAGGAGTGATTCCTAAGTCAGAGCCAGGAATAATTCCTGTTCATCGTTGGTGTGTACCAAGAACCAAAGAAAAAAATTGGCCGCATCAAGTTTTCAGTTACAAGCAACATAACTAATAAAAGGCAATACTTCCATTTAAAATTCTTTTTTATGTTCCTCAAATTTCAACTTTATAGGATGACATTCTCTGTCTAACCAACATACGTCTACAAGAATGATATTCCCATCACAATCTCCCTTCAACATAAAAATAATCAAGATCTGGTTGTTAAGAAGGATTATTAAGCTGTTTAGGAGAATACAGTCCTCATAGAAATTAGGAGGTTAGTGGTACTCTGGAGTAAGGGTATAAAGAGATAAGGTTCTGAACTGATGAAAGCGGTGTGAGTGTGTTAACAGTATACACTATTGATGTCACTGTGGTTGAAATCCCTTCTTCGCAGAGATCCACCCTAGGCATTTCTCACCACCTTGCACCTAACTGCTTTAATTTTAAACAAAGAAAAATAAAGTCCATTTAAATTAAAAGTTGCCTCCCAAGCCACACTCCTGTGCCGAGCAAAAAACACAATTTTGTCTCTCTTTGTTTCCCTGGGCTCAACCCACAGGACTGGACAGTTGGCTACGTCACTGGGAGACCCATCCATTGCTGGAAACAGCTGAAGCCTGAGACAGAGGCCCCATTCTGGAGAACTCCTTCATGCCTTCAGAGCTAATGGTCTAGACTTCCCCCTGTGGGAATGATATATGTAACTCCCTTGACTCAAAACACAAAACAAAACCAGCTTTCAAATTCAACCTTTATTGCGTGATTCTTCCTGCATCCAGAGCAAAAGCCCACCAATAGGGAAATTATTCTGCTGACAAAAGTGAAAACGACCACATAAAAGGATAGCTCAAAATGGATTAAAGACCGCAATAATATCAAATCCATATCTAAAAAATACCTGGAGGAAAACAAATGCTTTCCTCTAAGATCTCCCGATATGATGACCTCCGAAGTCTTTGATGATAGATTCCCATTAGCAGAGAAAACAAAAAACAGAAATAAATGGAATTACTAAAAACTTCTATACTGAGAAAGAAATAAAGACTGAAATAGTGATACCCCGCTGAATAGAAAAATATGTGCACATCAGACATCAAAGGAGGAATACCCAAGATGCAGAAAGCGCTCTTAAAGCTAAAAACAAAACAAAACAAAAACACCTCCATCAAAAACTAGGGAGAACAGAGAAACAGATACAGTAGGTCAGAGGAGCAGTGGTGTGACCCCAGGCACTGAGACAGATCTCTAACTCTAAACCACAGAGCCAACCATACTGAGAGCATGAGATCCAAACTATAACAACCAAACTTAAAAATGTGCCAGACAGGTCGGCAGACATGGGGGTGAGAGGAACCTGGCAACACTGGTGGAGAGAAGCTGACACTGTCGGGGAGCATGGTGTTGGAATAGTCGGTGTCTGAAACCCATCTATAAATAAATGACAATGCCTTAATAAAGTATTAATTTAAAAAAAGATATGCCTTAAAGATGATGAGGCATCATCATCTTTTTTCATGCCTTAAAGATGATGCCTATTCATCTTTAAGGCATGAAAAAGAAAGTTCATCATTACCAATTATCAGGGAAATGCAAGCCAAAATGACAATGATATTACTCCCACACCAGTGAGTATAGCCTACAGCAAAGGGTCCAAAAGACAAGAAGTGCTGCAGGTATGGCCAGAAAAGGAGCCTCATGGACTGCTGGTAGGACTGACACTGGTTCAGCCTCTTTGCAAAATGGTTTGGAGATTTCCCAAAACAAAAAAATCCTTTTAAATCTTCAATACGCTCCTACAATTCTAGTCTTGGGTATGTACCCCAAGAATAAAAGAAATAATCCAAAAGTTTACATATTCAAATCTATGTTCATTGTAGCCTTATTTATAATAGCAAAGATTTGGAAACAACCCAAATGCTAGGATAAAGAAACTGGTGTACATAGACACTCTGGCATACGACTGAGGTTGAGATATGATGTATCGTGTGGCGGCTTAGATGGAACCGGAGGAAAATACACTAGGTGAAGGCAGAAAGGAGAAGACAAACACACCTGATGACCTCACTCATTTGTGGGATTATAAAGAAACAGAGCAGTGGATTAGATCATCTCCCATAGAAATAATCCTGAGAAATGGTAACTCAAACTGTGATCTGAGAGTTCTTGGGGGGTGGGGGTACAGAGGGGGTCTTCGGATAAGATCTTGGTACTCTTGTGCTGATGGTGGTGTAGTAGCACCACAAAGTGTAAAACAATAATATTGGTTCTATTATGAAAAACTATGAATTAAAAATGGCAAGAAAAAAAGTGGAAAGAGGTTAGAACCTTAACATTATAATACTTCTAGAAGAAATTACAGAAAATTACTTTTTTTTGGGTTAAAAGTACAAAAAGGATAGCTTTAATAAGAAAAAATATTCTTGCATCTTAGGGGGAAAAACTGATAAACTGAATGTCATCAAAATTAAAAACATCTGTTCTTGTTAAGAAATAATTTAGAAAATGAAAAGGCATGCCAAGAAAAGAAAATGCAAATCTAGCACACGATTATACTGAAATACATTTTAAAAAAACTTTCAAACCTCAATTTTTTTAAAAACAGGCTAATTTTTTAGGCTAATTTTTAAAGTGGCAAAAAACTTTAACTGACATGTTAAATAAATGAGAGGTCAAAGAACTTATTAAAAGGTATTTAACACCATTAATCATGAGCAAATGCAAATCAATACCACAATGAGATGCCAGCACACACTCACATAAATGCCTAAAATAAGACCAAGGTAACCTAAGTGGCATGCCCATACACTGCTAATAGTACGGCTACTGGAAAAACAGTTTGGCTGTTTTTTAATAAATTAAGTAAAATATACACTTGTCATATGAAGCCACTGCTAAAACTAAAATCTCCACATGAAGCATTGGGAGCAAGGAAGTTCCTCTTATCCAACTGTTCCATTTCCTCATTGTGAAACCAAGAAGATTATTTAATTACCATAAAGTTCTTGTGTGAATTTCATGAGCTAATGAATGTAAAAAAAAAAAAAGCTTTCAATAAATGCTGTCCTATTACTACCAATAATTTTTTTTCACACTCTAATTCTGTCCATTTGAAGCTGAAATAATGATGTACAGCACTTCAGACACGGTAAACATATCAGAGTTTTTGAGACATTTGTACCCCAATTTATCTTGGTTAAGACTGAGCCATTAACCAAGAATTAATGGGTGTATTTCATTTAAAGCAAACCTGAAAACTGTAACATAGAATTTCAATAGGAAAATATCAAAGGAAGATTTTTTTTGTACTATAAAAAGCTAATAGGCTAATTTTAACAAAGAACTGATTTTATATAATTCACTCAATGTACGTAGGAACACCCATACCAAAAAAGAGAAGAGGCATTGAAGGAGCAATAGCACAGTGTGTATGGCACTTGCCTTCCATGTGACCAATCTGGGTCAATTCCTGACACTTGATCTTATTTCTTTATGTATAACCTTTTTTTTTTTGGCCACATTCAGTGGAAGTTAACACTGGTGGTGGGACGGGTGATGCAACTCAACTATGAATAACTGTAAATCACGGTATCTAATTAAAAATATTAAAACTTTTTTAAAGTCAAAGGCACAAGAGAAAATAAAATTAAACAATACATTATTAAATGAGGTAAAAGCTATCAATTACATTAGTTGAATTAACAAAAAAATCAATAAATTGAATTGATTAATAAATTTTATTAATTAAACTTACCAATATTATCACAATTACTAATTTTGTTGGGCATGGTAAGGGTTTTAAGACTACATAAAATATTTTAATTTTTAGAGATGCATTCAAGTAATCTGGGGTGCGATATGACATATAATATATTCCAAACATTCTAGTTTCACTCTACTAGCGTGATAGAACAGAGGATAAGAAGTTTGGCTTGCATGTATCAGACCCAAGTTCAATCCCCAGTAGCACATATGGTCCCATTAGCCTCACCAGGAGTGATCCCTGAGCTCAGAGTCAGGAATAAGTCCTGAGCACCACCAGGTATGGTTAAAAAAAAATTCTGGTCCTAATCCTAAATAAATGCAATATAATAGGACATATTTCTATAATGTACAAGGTGGGTATATTAATTTTCATTGTATTATTCCTTCAAAATCTACACATAAAAGTGTTCATGACAGATTAGACAAAGACAGTTTTAATTATTATTAAATAACTCTTCTTTCTCTTAAGATCCAAGAATTCTTCTAGATACTAGTCTGAGACATGAGACATGTATTAGACAAACCATATTTATTACAGTTAAAATTATAGTACACAGAAAGGAAAAGCCAAGTAAACTATATTATTTCAAAATTTGTACTAGTAAGGCTCATTTATTTTATAGTACATACCATGTACCATGCTATCTACATGGTATGTTCATAACATGTACATAGAATGTACCGTTACTGACTGGATCCCACGGGATGTCAAAAGATCACGTGGCTGCCCACCTACAAGATGGTCAGACTTCTTCGTCAAGACCATGAGCGAAAGGTTTGAGGCTCTTCGTATTCCTGAAACAACCAGATGCCATTGGGCTACACTGGCATGTGATAGGGTCAAATGGAAATGTTACTGGCGCCCGCTCAAGGAAATCGATGAACAACAGGATGTCTAGTGATCTAGTTACCATGTATACACTGCCAAGCTTTAATAAAAGCATTGACACAAATTACAACATTTTAAAAATATGTTCAACAACTAAGCAATAAATGTTAACACATTTAATAATTACTGGCAAATAATTTAATAATTATTAACATAGTTAACATTGTTAATAAATGTTATCTTTCCCTGTTATGTGCCACATTCAGCAGTGATCAGGTTTGTAGAAGTTCTCCAGTTCCAACAATGCTATAGAAAATGTTCCATCTAATAATTAACTGCTTAAACATTTTCCTCTGCTATAAAGTATAAATAATCACGTCTCTTACTATTTACCAGTTATCTGGCCTTTTAACTAAAATCTAATCTTAAAAAATAATTAACAATACCAAAACTTCACGTGGCCGCCCACCTACAAGATGGTCAGACTTCTTCGTCAAGACCCTGAAAGAACGGTTTGAGGCTCTTTGTATTCCTGAAGCAACCAGATGCCATTGGGCTACACTGGCACGTGATAGGGTCAAATGGAAATATTACTGGCGCCCGCTCGAGCAAATCGATGAATAACGGGATGTCAAGTGATCAAGTGACCAAAACTTTACTATCATACACACACACACACACACACACACACACACACACAGTGTGCACACATATCATCGAACCAAAGCTGATGTTCAAAGCATCTGATTAAGTACTTTTATTTAAGGGTTAGAATCTAATTCACAGATTTGTAATTAGGAAGTATAAGCCATGAACTGGGAGGCTCTGATTCTCTTTTAGAGGTTCTTCAAGGTCAAAACAAGATTCATAGTATTTTTTTCATTGTGTTGACCTTTTCACTAATGGTGCTAAAAAATATATCATAAAAACTGCTGGTAGCTCAGCGCATATCAAGGCGGAGGCACCAAACTGGTAGTAGTCATTGACTCCTTCACTGAGGTGCAGCCTGCAGTTTGGTGCCTCTGCCTTGATAGACGAAAGTCCCAAAGTATTAAAATACCCTATCTTATACCCTATCTTAATACTTGAGTGCATAATTTCAATAATCTGGCAAAAAGAGAACTGTAGGAACATCTCTGTATTTTATTTAAAAATGTGTCAACACTTGGTAGATTTTGTCACTTAGTAGAAACTATTTTCCAATGACTAATGCATGCTATTTTAAAATACTGCATGAACAAAGAACTATTCAAAGTTCAAAACAGATCAATGGATTCTAATTTAACAGAGTATACAATGCTGACTAATATGGCTTCAGATCCTATATGGTGAGCAGAAACATTTAAGAAACTATCACTTGTGAAGATTAGAGGTAATATCAAAGTAAAATATTCACAATTGGGTATAAAATCTATTAATATAATGTTGCCTCTTCCACCTACATAACCATATTTATAAGGCTGAATTTTATTCGATTATGTAAATCAAATCATCACAACAGATTTATAAGCAAAAATGAAAATTCACAGTTTTTTTTAAGATAGACATTAAAAAGATCTATAAAACCTACAAAACTGTTCTCAACCACACAATTTCATTCCTTACGGGACATTTAGCAAGATCTAGAGCCATTTTTGATATTCACAAGTAGAAAAAAAGGAAATGTTATGATCAAAGCAAGGGATGCTGCTAAATAAACACCTACCATTCCCTTGATATTGGTGTGTGTATCTCCCCAGAGCAAAGAATTATTCACCCCAAAGTGTGAAGTAAGGCCAAGTTCAAGAGACCTTGAAGAAAAAGAATACCACTCTTCTCACTCAATTTATTAGAGGGGGAAGACTGTTGGATGACAGGCCTAGCAACCTTAGGATCTTTGCTGTTTAATCTACTTACAGTTTAAACTATTTACATGTGCTTAAGCCAGGATTCATGCTAATTAGATCTCTCTTCTGAGTAAACAATGATGGAGGGTGTGGCAGTTACAGAAGTCACCTTGACTCTGAATGAGTAATTTCTGAATTATCATTATATATCTACTATGGCTTCTACATTATCTAGATTGGGCACAGTTCCTCTTTATACCCACTGGTCCCAGCATGAGATAGTTAGAATTTACCAGGAGACTACCACCCTGGCTATTTTGAGACTATCATTTAAGATTTAAGGAAGGATCAAGCTTTTACCTCAAGCAGGTGAGCATGACCCTTTCGGTAAACAGAAGACAAGACACTCAGAATCACCTTGGTGCAGAATAGAGAATAGATGGACCTTGTGGGTACCATCTAGATTGCCCGAAACCCATAAAATTATGTGTTTTCCCCCTGAATATACTCTATTGAGATGTATTTCTTTATACCAGCTCTTTGGTTCTCTCTAGTGTTTTGACGTAAGAGATAATCTCTGAGAAAGGGACTGTCCCAGGCATAATCATTTGTTTAGACCTGAAACAAGTGTGGTACCACCCTAATTCTATACCTAGAAGCTAATTGTTGATCTTTGTTGACACGACCCTCCCTGAAGGTAGGATTGCTTTTGGATATATAAGGGGACTTAAGGTACAAGGATCCATTTTGGTAGAAGACTTGGGCCCGAGTACATGGTCTAAGTTCTGACCAAAAGCTAGAGGTCTGGGGAATCCCGTTATTTTGAATTGTAGTGGCAGAGCTTGTTTTATTATTGAATTAGTAAAAGTCTTTTGGAACTGCGCTAGACTCATTAGTTTCCATTCATTCCCTGCCAGAATCGGAGGTAGAAGGGAATTCATTTCCTGATATTATTGGGGACCCCAGTGGCTCCCCAACAGAGGACTAATTATTTTTCACAAAATATTTTATTAATATCAACGCTAAAGATTTTATTTTAAATTAAAGTAAATGTTTTTCATTTCTTATTTTCAATTTACAATAAAGTATGTCAGCCTAAATAAGCAGAAATTTAAAAAAGGGGAGCGATAGTCCAGCCAGTAGGGCGTTTGCCTTGCATGTGGCCGACCGGGGTTTGATACCTGGCATCCCATATGTTCCCCACGCAGCGCCAGGAGTAATTCCTGAGTGGAGAGCCAGGAGTAACCCCTGAGCATTGCTGGGTGTGACCCAAATTTCATCCTTCTCTCTCACTTTCATCCCATACATCTAATTGCTGTTAAACTTCTGTGTTTCTGCATTTCTTTAAGTGCTGCTAAAAGCTAAATGTTTATCACCAATGTCAACCAGAGAGCTAATACAGGAATTTGTCATAAAAGGTTCCTTTTATTGTCTGTATTTTAACTGGCACCCCTTTCATTTTCTGAAATATTTCTTTTCCTTAAAATTTCACCAAAATAAAAGCTTTATGCTTACAAACTAAAAAAAAAAAAAGCAGAAATTATTTGGAGTCTTCACTAACTCTTAACAATGGAAAGAGGTCCTGAAACCCAAATATTTGAGAATCACTTAATCAAAGGAATGGTATATAGAGTAACAAGACAAGGGAATGGAATGTATCAAATCATAGCAAACTCTTTGTCCTGGATTACAGAATACCAAGTAAAGAGGTGAGGAGGTGGACTGGAAGTAACCCAAGGGCCCTGGTTAAGGGTCTTGGACACTTTAGTAGCACAGAGGTGAGGTTAACTGAGTTCATCAAAACTGTGAGCATCAACACTATGTGACCCAAACCGTACAAAAAGTCCTTAGGAGGCGGGATAGGGAGTAGAAGGATAAGATGGGATATCAGAAGAGGGACATTGACACTGGTGATGGATTTGGAGTCATAGTCCCTAAATAAAAAAAATGCAAAAAAAATAGGCATAAATAACAAAATATTTTAAGAAGAAAAAAAAGAATTAGAGGCTTCAAAAGGAAAAATGTTTTCATAGCAAGAGTATTATGGATAACCAAAATAAAACCAAAAAACCTCACATAAGGAACAGTTCAAAAGAAACAGTTGAGTCAGAGAAATAAGTAAAGAAATAAAGCAAATGCTTATTACAGGGGATCCTTGGGTTTGACCCTCAGCACTGCCTGGTCCTCCAAGACTGCCAATTGAAGCTAAAAAATGAAAGAGAATGAGGATGCAGCTCACTGGCAGAACATGTGCTCACATGCATGAGGCCACAGATGCAATGTTATTTTTGTCAAAAAACTGTGTGTGTGTGTGTGTGTGTGTGTGTGTGTGTGTGTGTGTGTGTATACAAAACCATGTATATCAAAACTTCTTACCCTGGCTATGAGGACTTGCGGGACTGAAAGATGGCTGATACAAATCTTTGGTTGGTGTTGGATAAGCTTCTTTCCCTTGGCGTTGACTCATCTTTACTGGTGTCACAAGTTGAGATTCATCACCACTTGCTACCACAGCTCAAGGAAAGAAGGGAAAAAGAAATAACATTTAGGTCATAGAGTTATATAATGGTGTATTTAATAATATGAAATAGAATTCAATGGAAATGATCTCAATGGAATTTTTTCTAAGTGCAACACATGTAATTATTTTTTATTATACTACCGTGAGACATACAATTACAAAGGTATTCATAATTGGTTCTTGGTAGTACAGTATGCCAGCACCCATCCCTCCACCAGTGCCCCATTTCCACCACCAATGTACCCCACCCCCTCCCGCCCACCCCCAGGCTGCCTCAGTAGCAGGTACCCCAGTATCCTCTCTTTCTCTGTCTCTCTCTCTGTCTCTGCATCTCTCTCCCTCTTCTTTTATACATTGTGGCTAGCCCTGCAGATATTTAGAGTTTATCACTTAAGTCTCTTTGTGTATATTCAATGGTGAGTTTTAATCTGCCATTACCATTTCCCACACTTAGTAAAACACTGGTATCTATTTATATCCTATTAATGAATACAGTCATTCTATATCTGTCCTTTTCCTTCTGACTAATTTCACTCAGCATGATAGTCTCCATGTCCATCCATTTGCAGGTAAATTTCACAATTTCGTCTTTTCTGACAGCTGCATAGTATTCCATAGTGTAGATGAACCACAGTTTCTTTAGCCAGTCCTCTGTTCTCGAGCATTTAGGTTGTTTCTAGATTCTAGCTATAGTGAATAGCACAGAGATGAATAAAGAAGTACAGATAGTGTTTCTGCTATGTGTTTTTCGGTCTCTCGGGTATATTCCCAGGAGTGCTATTGCTAGATCAAATGGGAGCTCAAAGTCTAGTTTTCGGAGGAATGCCCATATTGTTTTCCAAAAGGGCTGGACCAGCCGGCATTCCCACCAACAGTGGATGAGAGTCCCTTTTTCCCCACATCCACACCAGCACCGGTTGTTCTTGCTGTTTTGGAACACATGTAATTATTTAGTTTTATCAGAGACTCAGATACACAGGGCAGAGCTGCTACCAGCTCCCTGTGCCCAGCTTATCACAAGGCGCCCAGGAGGGAAGGCGGGTTCTAGCCCTGGATTACCACCCCAGCAGAGCCTAACAAGAGCCTCACAAGAGGAACCCCCACACCAGGACAGCTGCCATTTTCCACATCTGGACTCCTGGCAATACCCGCACGGCAGAGCCTGGCAAGCTACCCGTGTCGTATTTGATATGCCAAAAACCAGTAACAATTATAGACCTCATTCCCATGACCTGATGAAATGGTTTGAGGCTCTTTATGTTCCTGAACCAAGCAGATGCCCTTGTACTACACTAGCACGCGACAGGACGTATGGAGATGTTACTGATGCCCGCTTGAGCAAATTAATGAACAACAGGAAGACAAGTGATAGAAGTGATCAGAGTAATAAAAACACACTCACTGCTTTTTCTTTTTTGCTTTTTTTGGGACACACATGGCGACACTCAGGGGTTACTCCTGGCTCTTCACTCAGGAATTATTCCTGGTGGTGCTTGGGGGACCACATGGGATGTGGGGAATGGAACCCGGGTCAGCCACATGCAAGGCAAACACCCTACCCACTGTGCTATTGCTCTGGCCCCACTCATTGCTTCTTTTTATATTAATCTTATTGTTTGTCGTTTAGGCAATGTGGTTACAACAGCTGTTAATGTTTATTGTATTAATGTACAAAGTTACTATACCCACCACTTCTACCTAAGGACCCAATACCCTCCACAAAAGTCCTTATGCTACTTCTGGTCTTTATTCTAGAACTCTTCTCTCCCACTGTTAGATAGTTTTGAAATCTAGGGCTAGTACCGTCTAGTTCTTTGTTTCGTCCCTATACTATATATGAATGACATCAACTGGTATTTATCTTTCTCCCTTTATTTCACTTATTTTCTTGAGTTTGCTCAGGGGACCATATGGGATGCTGGGTATTTAACCCGGTTGGTCATATGCAAGGCAAAGACCCTACCCGCTGTGCTATTGCTAGGGCCCCAAAATGAAATATTTTACTCGATCAACTGTCTCTCTCATACTTTTAATTCTAGAGTTATTTCAGAGATAGGGAAGCTTAAGTTTTGGAGTCTGTTTTGCCAAAAACAAACCAATAAAGGTAAGGTTATAATTTAGTATTATCTGGTTCCAATGTGTGATATCAAAAAGTTCTTTGCCTCAAACTGTCACTGTCACTGTCTTCCCGTTCATCATCGATTTGCTCAAGCGGGCACCAGTAACATCTCCATATGACCTGTCTTATGCAAGTAGAGCCCAAGGGCACCTGCTTGCTCCAGGACCATAAAGAGCCTCAAACCATTCCATCAGGTCATGGGAATGAGGTCTACAATTGTTACTGGTATTTGGCATATCAAATACAACACGGGTAGCTTGCCAGGCTCTACCGTGCGGGTAGCATACTCTGAAAATCCAGCATTTATAGATGAACCACACGGCTGCAAGTGGCCACGCAAGTCAGGCTGTGATAGGCTAGTCTGCTGGGTGGAGTTCTGACGAGGGGGAAGTCCTGATGTGGAAAATGGAGGCCCTCATGGAGTGGGGGTCCTCTGGCTTGTTGTGAGGCTCTGCTGGGGTGGCAGCCAGGGCTAGAACCTGCCATCTCTCCCCGGGCACCTCATGAGCGGCTGGGCACAGGGAGAGCCAGTAGTACCGCTCTGCCCCATGTCTGTGAGTCTCAAAACTTAGTTGAAATACTGTCCAAAGCCTCTGTTTCCTAGGCAATTTCTGTCCACCATTCTAGACAACTGAATAAGAATATCTGGTATAAATACCACAGCTTCATCATCCTTCTTCATTATCCATTCTCCTGTCATTGAATATCTGGATTGTTTTCATAACCTGGCTATTGTATTATGTTCTGCAATGAATATAGGTGTGCATGTATCTTTTCAAGTAAGTATTTTTGCAACTTTGGGGCAGGTACCAAGCAGTGGGATCACTGGGTCATATGGTAACTCTAAGTTTTTCGTGAAATCTCCATGTTTTCCATCGAAGACTGAACAAGACAATATTCACCTTCAGTGCATGAGAGTGCCTTTGTTACAATATCCCTGCCAGCACAGGAGGTTCCTTTCCTTTCTGGTATATGCCATTCTCACTGGTTTGAAGCAATATCTCATCATCATCTTACTACATATTTACCTTATAATAAGTGGTTGATGAATATGTTTTACAACCTGTCCTCTTCAAAGAATCATTTGTTCATTTCCTCTCCCCATTTTATGTAATTATTGGATTTATTGATGTTGATTTTTATAATTGCTGTGCACATATTGGTCATTAACCCTTTGATGTATTATGCATATTTTCTCCCCATCAGTAGGATGTCTTTTTTATCTTAGTCCACATTTCTTCTGCTATGCAGAAAATTTTTAATTTGAATGTGGTCCCATTTGTTTATTTATGTTTCTGTTGTCTTTGCCAATGGAATATACTGTTGAAAAAAAACCTTTGAGGAATTTTTTGACAAATCTTAGGGCATTCTTTTCATGTTTCTAACATACTGTATGAAATCTGTTCTAATCTCAAGGTCTCTGATTCAGTTTGAATTGACTTTTGTGTTAGATGAGAGATAAGGACCAGTTTCATTTTTTTTGCATGGAGCTATCCAATTTTCCTAACACCACTTGTTGAAGACACAATCTTTACTCGGTTCACCTTTGTTATAAATTAGTTATCCGAATATTTAAGGATTTATCATTAGGTACTCAATGCTAACCAACAGTTTACCCTTACTTCAGTACTATGCTCCTTGATTAATTGAACCTTACAGTAGATTTACAGCTCCCTATTCTTATTTCTCAGAATTGTTTTGGCTATTCTGCATGTTTTATGGTTTAACAGAAATTTTATCAGTGATGACTCTAAGTGATTAAAGATGTTATTAAGATTTTGACGGGAACTGCACTGAATCTACATAGTAATTTAGGTGATCTAGTCATTTTGACAATGTTGTTTCTTCCAATCTATGGACATGGATTTTCATTTCCTGGGTCCTTTTCTATTTCTTTCTTAAGTGATTTGTAGTTCCTCAGATAAAGGTCTTTTACCATTTTTGTTAAGTTGATTCCTAGGTACTCGACGTTTTTTAAGCCCTTTTCTAAATGGGGTAGTTTCTTTATTCTCTTTCTCTTCTAGTTCAGTTTTTTGTATATAGAAATCCAATAGATTTCTGTGTATTTTATTTTGTAGCCTGTTACATTGCCTAATTGGTTTATTGTTTCTAGAAGTCTTTTTTTAAAAAAATCCATAGTCTTTTCCATGTATTATCATATCATCTACAAATAGACATATCTTACTCCTTGCCTACGTAAAGTTCATTCTCTACACAGAAGCATAAACAATCTTTATTAGCATTACATGTGTGAGGATCTGGATTAAATGGCCAGCACCAAATACCCAAACTGAATCAAAACAAAAAACCATCAATATGCCAGCTTCACCCAGTCTCTGAGCCTTATAGTTTTGGCCTTATCGTTTTCTATTTATCTGGAATATTATTATTACTTTCTTTACTGGGCAGAGCTACTACCAGGTCTCCCTGTGCCCAGCTGATCACGAGGCACATGGGAGGGAAAGTGGGTTCTAGTCCTGGCCCGCCACCCCAGCAGAGCCTCGCAAGAAACCAGGGGAACCCCCACACCTTGAGGGCCACAATTTTTAACATCCGGACTCCCCACTCATCAGAGCTCCACCCAGTAGAAGAGCTGATCACAAGCCCGGCTCATCAGAGACCCACTCTATAGCAGTCTTTTCCAAGCCCAGCCCAGGTATGCCTGATCCAGAGAGACTCACATACATGGGGCAGAGCTGCTACCAGATCTCCCTGTGCCCAGCTGATCACAAGGCACCCAGGAGGAGGGAAGGCGGGTTCTAGCCCTGGCTTACCACCCCAGCAGAGCCTTGCTCTTCAGAAGCCAGAGGAACCCCCGCACCAGGAGGGCTGCCATTTTCCACATCCGGACTCCCCACTCGTCAGATCTCCACCCAACAAAAGAGCTGATCACAAGTCCGGTTCATCAATAAGTGCACGAGATGAGAGGTGACGACAAGAGTATCCCACCCGCACGGCAGAGCCTGGCAAGCTACCCATGTCGTATTTGATATGCCAAAAACCAGTAACAATTATAGACCTCATTCCCATGACCTGATGAAATGGTTTGAAGCTTTTATGTTCCTGGAGCGAGCAGATGCCCTTGTACTACACTAGCACGCGACAGGATGTATGGAGATGTTACTGGTGCCCACTCTAGAGCAAATCGATGAACAACAGGAAGACAAGTGATACAAGTGATACTTTCTTTACATTAATGAGCACTATTACCAGTTGCTGTGTACAAATGTCATCTTTAGAAAAATCATTCACAGTTTCTTTTGTTGCATAGGTCACACCTGGTAGCGCCAATGGTGGGGGAGGAGGAATGCCTGGAGCCACTCACAGATTTGCCATAGGGTTCTAAAGTGCTGGCTGGGGAGCCCAATAGAGCAACACCCAGTGGTACCCAGGCAGTGCCCAGGACAGAACCCAGTGCCAGTTCACATGCAAGTCACGTGCTCTAGCACATTCCTGGTCTAAGATCTTAAGCTGAAAATAGCACAACTTACTTTTTTGCTTTCTTCCAGTCAGGGCTCCAGAGTTCTATTTTATTACTCCAGAGTTATACTACTCTACAGTTATACTTTATCACTCTACACTACATGACATTATAAAACTTATCGCTCACTAAAATTATGTCATTTATTTGGATACCTGCCTTCTCAACCAGACCATATGTTTCTAAGAGAATGGAATTTGGCCTGTCTTATTTTCCCATAAATTCTCAAATCCTGGAAAAGTTGTTAGCATATTAAAAAAATTTTTACTAACTGAATTGATCCATAATTCTACATTTTCATAAAAGTTTGTAATCATAAATTTTGTGTGGTTCTTTTGATTACTAAATTTAAGACCAATTTACTGCCTAGGAATTTTTGTTAAAGTAAAAAGGGCAACTGAGCAATAGAACGCTTGCCTTGTTATAAGAGGACCCTGGTTCAATCCCTACAACTAAAAAAAAGAGTAAGGAATATGGAGTACTCAGGGGGAATCACTGAAGCAGTGGAGCAGATGTATTATGTAAGGGAGTCTCTGAGTTCAATCCAGTCCCAAGAACCTCCAGGAGCAACACACAAGACCCTAAACGCCTTCAATTTAGGTAACATCACATCACTGGGCCAAGCACAGAACTGTCAGTCCTACATTGCCGGCCAAGAATCCCAGTAAGCGGCCCTGGTCCCTGCACCACTAAGGGTATCCATTAGTTTTAAAACTGTATGGCACTTAGCAGCATAATTCACAATAGCCAGAATCTGGAAACAACCAGAGTGCCTGAGAATCGATGACTGGATAAAGAAGCTTTGGTACATCTACATAATGGAATACTATACAGCTGTTAGGGGAAAATGAAGTTATAAAATTTGCCTATGAATGGATGACATGGAGAAGATTATGTTGAGCGAAATTAGCCAGAAGGAGAGAGACAGATACAGAATGACTGCATTTATTTGCATAACATAAATATATATGTACATATTATGATACCAATATCCAAGGTCAAGTGAAACATGTATCAGGAGGTCTTGTCAAAGGTGGAAATTATCACAAACGTGTGGGAGTCAGAGGCTAGGTAAGACAGAAAATGGAACAGTGTGCTAACAATTGTCAAAAGTACTAATACCAACCTAGAACTGAGCATTAAATACAGGCAAAAAGATACACATGACAACACTTTAATGTATGTTCTGTAATCCATAGTCTGAAAGGAAAGGAAAAGAGAGAAAGAGAGAGAAAGGGAAAGAAATAAAGAACCTGCCATGGAGGCAGGCTGGGGGAGGGGGAGGGAACCGGGACGTTGGTAGTGGGTGATGGGCACTGGTGGAGGGATGGGTGCTGGAACACTGTATGACCAAAACCCAAATATGAACTTTGTAATTGTATATCTTTGTAATTGTATATCTCACAGTGGTATAATAAAATACTTTAAAAAAATAAATAAAATAAAACTGTATGGCACTACCTTAGATACAAATTGATCTAAAAACAAAACAGAGAGCTCTTAGAAAGAAATCCATACATATATAGAGCCTAAACAGACAAGAGGAAGGAAAAGGAACAGCTATTTGATAAATGAAACCAGAGCAAGTGTTTATACATAAAAATAGATCCTGTCCTCATACCAAACAGTACAGTTCCATACAAATTAAAGACAAAAAATATAAGAAGCAAATCTTGAGAATTCTTAGAAAAATATAAAAATATCTTTACCGCACCCCCCCCAACCCCGTAAAAATATCTTTATAGAGAGTGTAATAATTTCTTCCAAAAATTATAACAAATTACTAGCCTCCTCCCAAAGCTCTTAAAAGCTATAATATTGAAATAAAAAATTAATATTTAATAAAACTACCATAAATAAAAACACAGAATATATCTGTAACAAATAATTAACAGATAGTTTATATACAAAATATACTTTTTTTTAAAATTCCTGTAAGTTAATTAGAAAGATCAAAATGTAATTACAAAATGAGAGCACAAGCCTGAAGAAACAGGGAGAGTGGGTAGGTCCTCAGAAAGCAATTTTGAAAGCAATTATAGACTCCCTACTAAACTGAACTTCAGAGACCACAGAGATAGCTAAGTGGGTTGAGCACGTACTTTGCATAGAGGAACCGAGGTTGGATCCCCTGCACTTCACGCCCTCACGCACCACTGAGATTAACTCCAAAGAACTGAACTAGTGGTAGACCCGAGCATCACCAGGTTTGGGCCCTAACATAAAATTTTAGGACAGGTAGAGAGTTGACCGATCAGAGGCATTTGCTTTGACTGCACAGGGACTCACGTTTAAAGCAGCACGCCATGGTCCCCCTGAGTACCACCACATGTGGTCCCAGCACCACGCCATTCAAACAGTGTGGTATCAACAGGCATGGTTGACTATTACTGGGTGTGGCCCTCAGGCTGCATGAACACTGTTTGGGAGGACCCTATAAAATATAATGCTTTGAATTTCCCCCTTATACTATGGGCCCAGCAATTCTACTCTTATATTTCTACCTAGAAAGTGTTCAGGTATATATGTCTCTTACATATGTCAGGAGATAAGTCAGCACTCCTATCTTGTTAGAGACAAAAAATAATAATGTTTATAGCAGGGGCCAGAGAGGGCAGGACACTTGCCATGCACATAACCAACTGGGATCAGACTAACACCACACAAGGTCCCCTTAGCATCACCAGATGTGGCCCCAAAAACAAAATTAAAGTTTATAGCAACACTGTTCATAATAGCAAAATCAAGATAATTTATTCATCAAATAAAAACAAAACATTAATATATACTGGCTGCGGTCCCGGTGTGTCGGCAGGCGGCAGACAGGAGACAGGCCTTGTCTACACCCCCAGAGCTCTGCCCGTGGGACCTGGATGGTTGATGGTCTGACACAGAAAAAGACTGGGTCCCTGGGATGAACCCAGAGCCACGGCAGAGCCTGGCAAGCTACCCATGGTGTATTCAATATGCCAAAAACAGTAACAGTAATGGACCTCATTCCCAACGAATGGAGACGTTACTGGTGCCCACTCAAGCAAATCAATAAACGGGAAGACAAGTGACAAGTATATGATGTATAGCACTGATAAAGAATGATCTACTACTAACAACAAAACAGCATGGCTGAATTTAGAAAATAGTATTAACTACTAAAAAAAGATCCAGAGATGACTTATAGGATAATATTTTTTTCCCTTCCACTTTTTGGGTCAACCTGGCGATGCTCAGGGGTTACTCCTGGCTGTGCACCCCAGGAATTACTCCTTGAGTTGCTCAAGGGACCATACGGGATGCCAGGGAACAAGTTCAGGTCAGATGAGTATCATTCCCACACCAGCATAACATTCCTATGGAACTGACAACAAGGCAAAACTGAACAATGCACACATAACTTTAAAATAACAACAACAATAAAAAGGGTTTTCATAAAAGCAAAGAATGACATGCAAAAATACAAATAAGTAATCATCTCTGGGGGACAATCTTGGAATGGAAGAAAGAAGAAGCCCATAAGTTGACCTGAGATATTTCTTGCTGTTGTTGTTGCTGTTGTTGTGTTGGCTGGTTTCTGGATCCGGGTCGTACCTGGCAGTGCTCATGGATCACTCCTGACTGTGCTCAGGGACTGAACGCAGTCAGCTGCACGAAAGATTAAGTGCCTTATTTTCTGTACTGTATCTCTCCAGTCCGTGAAGTATTTTTTTTTTATTTTAACTTCCACTGTGCTTTTACCGCTGCCAAAGACAATAGTTTCCCACCCCACCCCCCAAGTTTACAAACGTAGCAGGCACTAATTAATTTACTTTATTTTGCTTATTACAACATATGTCTCATAATAGTGCTGCTAAAGCCATAACTCTTTTACTGGGCTGTTACGTGCAAATACCCATGAAGCATTTTTTAAGTTCTAATTCTAAAGCTGAGTGATATCTGGACAAAAACCTCGATGTTTAAAGTAGGTAAAGGGATATA
This sequence comes from Cryptotis parvus, assembly GCA_021461705.1. Classification (NCBI taxonomy): domain Eukaryota; kingdom Metazoa; phylum Chordata; class Mammalia; order Eulipotyphla; family Soricidae; genus Cryptotis; species Cryptotis parvus. Next base: position 77,346 of record JAJIBD010005312.1, read on the forward strand.
TATGATAACATTTCAGTATCTGCATAAAAAGACAGGAGAGAGAGAGAGAGAGTGAGAGAGACAGAGAGACAGAGAGAGACAGAGAGGCAGAGTGACAGAGACAGAGACAGAGACAGAGACAGAAGTGCTGCCTTAAAGGCAGACTGGAGGTTGCGGGTGGAAGGATGAAAACTGGGAGCACAGGTGGTGGGAAATGTACACTGCTGAAGAGACAGGTGTTGGAACTTTATGAACAAACCCAAATGTACACTGCTGAAGAGACAGGTGTTGGAACTTTATGAACAAAACCCAATCATTAGCAACTTTGTAAGTATCTCACAGTGACTTAATAAAAAATAAAATAGAGAAAACAAATAAAGCTGAGTGACTGCTTCAACCTGTACTCGTTTGATTCTCAACCTGTACTCACTTGGATGATTCTACTCTTTATCTCATACAATATGAACATTTTATAGTCCACCAGAAAGTATATTTAAGGTTGATTTAAAGTATATTATTAAAATACAACAAAATTAAAGCACATATTAGTGTTTTATTCTATAAGACACAAGCATTTATATAAGTCACATAAAATGGGAAATAGCTGAAGAAATCTAGATGCAGTTCTTTCTCTTTCTAGTCCTTAGTGACAGGAGTATTACTGTCTATGATTCTGACAGCCTGAAAGTGAGAGGGTCTTGGAGAAATAGTGAAACAGAGTGTGTTTTCTTTAGAAAAAAATTCTACTTTTCTGTTTGTTTGCTCTAACTCCAGTTTTAAATGTTAACAAGTATATAGGTATAAGAATAGCCATATAAATAAAAATTAATAAATATGCTTATGGAGTAGGAGAATAAACATTGTCAAAATGGCAACACTCCCCAAAACATCATACAGATTCAGTGCAGTCCCTATAAAAAAATCTAAATTCTTAAGAAGTTTAAAAGTTAAAGGATGAGTTATCACACCATTTTGAATTTTTAAGAACTATTTCTCTGAATTCTTTTTCTTACAAGGTCTGTTCACATCAGTGAACAGAGATAGACAATATTAGTTTTATGCAGTGAAAAATGAAAATAATATAATATTTTTTCAACTTTTTTGTGAAGTCCTGAATTTTAGGAAATGGTGAGAGAAAAGAGGTACCAGTTTCTTAAGATTAAACAAATTTTCCAGTCCTATATATTTATGTATATAAACTTACATATAAATATGTGTAAATTTATAATAAGTAACACATATATGTATGTATAAACAGAGAGTAAACATTTAAAATTTTATTGACAAAACTTATATCTCCATCAATACTGTTTCTTGCCCCACTCCTGAAAATTACTAATATAACTTTGGTGAGTGCCCTTTTAGTATCTGTAAATGTATACTAGCTTGTGTTTTTCAGTCCATTTACATGGAGGTTGAGGATGTTATTCTAGTGCTGGTATGCAGGGCTCTGCATTCTGACAGTGCATAGACCTCTGAGCACTGCTTGCTGTGGCACCCACCACAAATGAAAAATAAACTTACGTGAATGTATCTCAGGTTTTCTTTCGAGATTCACTCACTCAGCAGAAGTGAACTGAGTACCTACTATGTGTTAGGTATTACTCTTGGTGTTGGGAATAATAGAAAAATATTTGCTCTTTATGTGGCTTATTAGTGGAGGCTGCATTTTCCTTTGTGTGTATAGATCTCATCCACTTGTTTTAGTTGCTCTGATAGTCCATTATTTGAATAACCTATATTTCTCTGTCTCAGTTCAAGTGGTCATAGTAAGTATTGTCCATTAATATTTCTAGTTCAATCTTCTTTGGCACACAATTGAATTATATTTCTTAGGTTTCCCTTGGCTCCCTTCACCGATCTCCCTGCTCCCATCTCCCTGACCCTGCCAGCTCTACTCCAGGATAGTTTAGAATTCCTGTTACCCGACCCTGGCCCCACACACACGGGATAAACCAGATAACAAAGGACCTTGCAGGCATCCTCGAGCTCCACCCAGCAAAAGAGCTGATCATAAGCCCAGCTCAGGTGGTGCAAAGCAGCTGCGTGGTTCATCAATAAATGCTCGAGATTAGAGGTGACTACACGAGTATCCCACCCGCACAGCAGAGCCTGGCAAGCTACCCATGTCGTATTTGATATGCCAAATACCAGTAACAGTTATAGACCTCATTCCCATGGCGTGATGGAATGGTTTGAGGCTCTTTATGTTCCTGAAGCAAGCAGATGCCCTTGGGCTACACTTGCTTTCAACAGGTCTTATGGAGGTTACTGGTGCCTGCTCGAGCAAATAGATGATCAACAGGAAGTCAAGTGATCAAGTAATCAAGTGATTCTATATATTTGAAACAAGCTCAAAAGACAGTGACTGTATCTGTATCTTTTAATACAGATCACTATGACATATAATAAGCACTTTTAAAAAATGACTGACTAGATATTTGAGAAAAATTTTACAGCATGGGTCGAATATAGATTCTGATGCTACAATCACCTCACCTACTAAAGATAGCACTGCAGTGCCCTCTACTGGCTCTAATTTGTAATAGAAGTATCACACTTCACAGAAGTACTAACAAAATGTCTTCACACTGCTTTTATGTAGCATTAAATAATTACACTGGATTAATTAGTAATCAAATTAAGATACCAGCTGCCTGTATTTTTTTGTTTTTGAACAACACTCAACAGGGCTTAGGGGCTACTCCCAGCTCTGTGCTCCAGGGTTGCTCCTAGCATGCGGGGGGGATCCACAGGACGCCAGGACTTGAACTCAGGCTTCTCCAAGCCCTCTTGCACGCAAAGAACATGCTCAGTGCATTGAGCTGGATCTCTGGCACATTAGAAGCAACTCCTAAGGAAAATATTATGTAATATAATTATATATTCAACTCAATGATATAATATTTGAAAAGTTTTTAAGTCTAGTGTTGCCCTATCTAGGTGAAAGCAAAAAATTAATTAAAATCACAAATACACTATGTAAATCCCCATATGCATTTATTCAAACACTATGAAAACAAGTGTGTACACAGACATTACTGTATCCTTTGTATCCAGCAGAACAAATCCCTTTTTTTTTTTTGCTTTTATTTTTTGGGGTCACACCCGGCAATGCTCAGAGGTTTCTCCTGGCTCTGCACTCAGAAATTACTCCTGGCGGTGCTCGGGGGGACCATATGGAATGCCGGGGATCGAACCGGGCTGACATGAGTCGGCCGTGCAAAGCAAACGCCCCTACCCACTCGAATATCGCTCCGGCCCCAGAACAAATCCTTTTAAAACACTGTATGAAGCTACTTTTCATTCTAAAAGGCATGTCTCCAGTCAAAAACAATGCAAACCCAATCTTTTAACAGTTGGTAGAGCAGAGAACAAATACACCTCATACATAAATTGTATATTTTTATTCATATCTTTTTTAAAATAAGAAATGTATTCCATCCGATTATAAAGTCATCCATTAAAAACCCAGCTCCTACAACAGAAATAATTCAACTGCTATTCAAAATGTAATTTCATTTGTAAAGCTGCAGCGGTGCCAATCACTTCATTTGAGCCAACATATGAAGTAACTAAAGTCAATGAACGAACTATCCTACGGAAATTTATAAGGCACCACAAGTAAGGCTGAGAAAAAGAAATGCAGGGGGATGAAATTGCTTAGTTTTTATCCTTTATCCTACTTCAAAATTTTCTATTTCAATAATACTGTTTTAAGTAATAGATAAGTTACTGAAAATTAGAATTAAAAGGTAATTTTGGCATATCTCTTTAAATAATACCTTTTGGGGGACTACACCCAATGGTGCTGGGGGTGGGGCTGGGTGCTCCCAGTGATGCTGGGGGGAACCTTTGGTGCTGGGGATGGAATCTTGGAAGACCTCAAAGATTACAGAACTTGCATTTATCCTGTTGAGATATACCTTCCCATCCCCTTTAAAGAAAACCACTCTTTAGGAAAAACAAAACATTTCTACTATGTTCAGTATTAAAGACCTGGGCCCTACGAAAGCAGGATGAGAATGCAATTCAGGTCCCCCAAAGAGGAATTGAAAGAGCTATGTTGGAATATCACGCCTCACTCAAGTGAGAAAAGAAATTAGGAGTTCCGACCTCCCGGTCGCTGTTCCAGAGTCAGGGAAACCGTCTCGTTTGCCAAGGCATGAAAAATCAGATGGGCTGGACATGTAATGCAATTTGGAGATGACCACTGGACTAGTGCCGTTACCAACTGGATCCCACAGGACGTCAAAAGATCACGTGGCCGCCCACCTACAAGATGGTCAGACTTCTTTGTCAAGACCTTGAGCGAATGGTTTCAGGCTCTTCGTATTCCTGAAGCAAGCAGATGCCATTGGGCTACACTGGCACACGATAGGGTCAAATGAAAATGTTACTGGTGCCCGCTCAAGCAAATCAATGAATAGCGGGATGTCAAGTGATCAAGTGATCAGTATTAAAGACAAAAAGCAATTTATTTGTATCCAAAGGATTTTATAATTAGTAGAAACCAATAACCATCTTTAAAGAAAAATAATAGTAATAAAGTAATAAACTACTGACTTGCAAGTAACTATTTTTAGAAGTAGCTAGCTATTTTTATTTTATTTTATTTTATTTGCTTTTTGGGGTCACACCTGGCAATGCTCAGGGGCTACTCCTGGCTCTGCACTCAGGAATTACTCCTGGCAGTGGTCAGGTGACCATATGGGATGCGGGGATCGAATCCGGGTCAGCTGCATACAAAGCAAATGCCCTACCCGCTGGTCTATTACTCCGGCCCCCAGCTATTTTTAGTAATACTACAACCTTCTAAACAATGTAATTTTCACATTGCTCTTCAAGGAAATGACAATTTTTGTTTTATGATGCAGTAAAATGTAATTATTTTGTTAGACTGAAATAAATCAAACTGATAGCTTTTCTGATCTTTAAAAACTCTGAACTTGATTTCTGAAAACCAGCAAAAGACACAGGGAACTACTCGCCAATATTAAGTACTTTGAATTTTAAGTCCTTAGTTTCTGGTTCTTCATAAAATTAACCCACTTTTACATGTTTTTCTCAAGTTTCTTTCATCTCAATAATTCCACAATTAGTGGAGGGCTCATAGGGCCCACCCAGCAGTACTCAAAGTCCATTCTTGGATCTGGGCTCAGTGAACCCTGATGTGCTTAGGGACTATATGAGGTGTTAGGAATTGAACTGGGATCAGCAGCGTGCAAAATAAATGCCACGCCCACTGTATGGTATCTCCAGCCCCACCATGATTTTTAAATGCAAATGTTTTTCTTACCCTGTCAAAATGCATTAAAATGATCTAAAGTCCTAGGCAGACTATAAGCTGAGGAACCTTTTTATTTATCTTGAATTCCCTTATACCGCAAACCTAGTACATCTGGTCCGCCCTTCCTGCAAAAAAAAAAATGCGGGGCACTAATTTTAAAGGGTATACTTTAATTTTTAAGATGAAACATGCACTATCATTAAACATCCAAAATATAAACCAATTTTTCATAACCAAATGATCTACTGTAAAAAACTAACACAACAGCACTCCTCATCTTCATGTGGTAGTGAATTACCTGTACAATTTCAGTATACGTTCTATGACTGATCAGACTGTGATGATTGAAAAAGAGTATTATAAAGAGAAGTTCTAAATTACAAACTTTAAAAAAAATCAACCAATAATCCATGTTTAGGCAATAAGATACAAATAAATATTTCTAACAATATCAGGTGGCCAATGAAAACACAGAGACGATATATAACTACTTATATTGTTTATTTTGTTTTCCAATGCCTGAAAAGAATAGAAGACTTAATAATAAGAGACATACTATATACCTTTTTAAAGTACATATTAAAAAAATCGTAAAATATTATTATGTCCCAAACGTGCCAATCAAATGTTAGCTACTTACTTGATGGCCCAAAGACATCTTTGCTATCACCAAGAAGCTTTTAGTGCAGGGTAATTGAGCAGCAAACAAATACAATCCAAACCAGGGAGAAGCACAATGCATCAGGACATCAGGACGCAAGCAGCAGTAAAACAAAAGGACAAGGAAAATAGAATTAGTTTATAAGTAGAAAGCACATGCATATCAATCCTAACCTTAATTCACAAGAAATTTTCTTTTTCATATATAAAAGATCTTGGTTTAGGTATCATCAAGAACTTTGTTTTTTTAATTAATTTTAGAAAAAAATTTTAATTAATTTTAGGAAAGAGAAAAACATCATCCAAATACTATGTTTTTAAAATTAAATACTAGTTTTTAAAATTACTCAAGCAAAAAAATATTTTCAATCATAATTAACAATATGAGTTAAAAGTGGTAAAAAATATTTAGAGCTACAATGGACAACCGAAAGTTACTCATCCTTAATATTTAATCGCTTGCATTTTAAGATGTATACCCATGCACTAATTAAGTATTAGTTATGCATGCCATGAACGCAATTAACACTACGGATTCATTCTGTTTCTTCTACAAAAACAAAGACATTTACTGCATGCTTATTATATGCCAAGCAATGTGCAAAGAGCTTTTGCAAAGAAAGACATCAACAAAGAACAAATTCTTTCTTAAATGACAAAAAACCCCAAAACACTAATTAGAAAGATGAAATTTAGTGTTAGATAAAATTTTTGTAAGAACCCTTAAATATCACATTTATCATATGTAACTACTACTGCTCTTTAGAAAGTCAGAAACGCAATTCTGAAATAACTAATTTGCAATCATCTAAAAGAAACACAATAAAAAATGTCACCTAGGGACAAGCATTTTACTCTACTTTAGCAGGATCTGTCCTCAGCTGTCCTTCACTGCAAATATAAGTATGGTATTATATAAAATATATACTACTTATATGTAATAGTAATACAGTAGCTGAATTATATATAATATGTAGGGGACTAGTGATATAAGTTCAGCAACAGAGTACTTGCCTTTTGTTTGTGAGGCCCTAGTTTCCACTTCTAGTACCACATAAAAATCATATATAGTATGTATATTAATATATATGATCACTTGTATCACTTCACTTGTCTTCCGTCGATCATCGATTTGCTCGAGCGGGCACCAGTAACATCTCCATAAGTCCTGTCTCATGCTACTGTAGCACAAGGGCATCTGCTCACTCTAGGAACATAAAGAGCCTCAAACTATTCCATCAGGTCATGGGAATGAGGTCTATAATTTAGTAATACAAACTACATATTCACAATGATTATATTGTTGGTTGGTGTTATTTATAATTTTCTTTTGTTATTTTTTACAGTTCCAGGGATCAAACCTAGGGCCTTGTACATGCAAGGCAGACGCTCTACACCAAATCACATTCTGAACCCTGGTTGAGGATATGTAAAGGAAATTGGAAAATTTAACAGGCTGTGACCAAAACAAACAAACATGCAAACAAAGTATTGTTTACTTCAGGCTTTTGTTGTCTTCTCAGAAAACAATCAACCTGTTACTTCTCTAAAATGAGTTTCACAATGTTTTAACATTATGCTCTGATGCCTTTAAAAGCATTTGCCCTACTTGTTTGTTCTTTTGAAGCTGCCATTTAAAATTTTTTCTTCTATAAAATAATTTCAGTTTCATAGATAAACATAAAAAATACGGGTTTGATAAAACTAAACTTATCTGTCCCTCAACTCTTTGCAACTAGCAAGCATGTGTAAAGAGATAAAAGTATTTGTGGTAGACAAACTCTAAAATGGACCCAGTGATCCCTGTTTCTTGGCAAGCGATTCCCTGTCTCTGGCTGCTGTTGATTTGCTGAAATGCTTCTAATGGACGGTCTATTGCTGAAGAGATGCAATTTCACTTCTGACATCATACTGGAAAGAAACTGTGCTTTCCATCCTTTCTCTTACTCTCTTAGCTGAAAAACTCTGGGCAAAGTGAGCTGTCTTGCATGAGCCGTTCTCATAAAGAGACTCATCAGGCAAAGGATTAAGCTCTGCCAACCACCACTAAGTAAGCTGGGAAATTGTTTCCTGACTATTCACACTCTCATTTACTAAATCTAACTTTCACACAAGACTCAAATATACCAAATTCTCCAGTAGGCTGACTGCAACCATGGGACATTTTGAATGAGAAACATGACAAAATTGCTTTTTGGATTCCTAACATATAGCAATACGGTAATATTGCTTATTGTTTTATAACATTCAATTTTAGGGTGATTTGTTAGATACCAATAAATAATTCTAGAGCACTGAAGACGTTAGGTAACTAACAGAAAACTGATGACTTTTACACATCTTTTGCAAATTTATTATCTTCTAAAAACCACCTTCATTGGGTGAGAGTGGCATTTCAGTGGGTAGGGCATTTGCCTTGCATGCGGTTGACCACGGTTCAATTCCCAGCACTCCATTTGATTCTCCGAGCTCACCAGGAGTGACCCCCTAAGTGCAGAGCCAGCAGTAAACCCCAAGCACCACAGGGTGTGGGTCCAAATAACTAAACAATAAAAATAAAATATTCCCATATGCCCATTATTATTTACTCAAGCTAGCTCAATATTAACAAATCATTTCACCTTTTGAGATTGATTTTCTCTTCAATGAACAGATAACAATACATTACATTAATAAACAAAATAAATAGATAATAAGCCTTTCCACTTGACAGAATTGTGAAGCTTAACAATAGTTTACAGAAGTTTACTTTATCAACATTTTGGGGGTTTTTTGTTTTGTTTTTTGCTTTTGTGGCTCACCCAGCAATGCTCAAGTATTACTCCTGGCTCAGGAATTACTCCTGGAGGTGATCAGGGATCCATATGGGGTGCCGGGTATGGAACCCGGGTGGGTAGATCGCGTGCAAGGAAAACCCTCTACCCACTGTGCTGTCACTCTGGACCCTGTTTACTTTAAGACATTTGAAGCACTATATAGACAAGAAGAAGTATCATCAGCAATGAGTGACAAAGAAAGGCCTGAGTAAGGAATAACTTACCAACTTAAGGCACCAAATAGGCATTTTACTCCCCCAAAACATTTGACAGCGCCCAATACTTATGACAATAAGCCCCAAGTCCTGATACTGAAATCATTGGTTCAATTAATTTTTCCACAGAAATGTTCTTTCCTATAAAGTAGCCTTACAACTGCAAAATCTCAGTTGTGTAAATTCTCTACCTAGGGACCAGAGCAATAGCACAGCGGTAGGGCCTTTGCCTTGCATGTGGCTGACCCAGGTTCGATCCCTGGCTTCCCGTATGGTCCCCAGAGCACTCCCAGAAGTCCTGAGTCCAAATACAGGAGTAAACCCTGAGCACTGCTGGTGTGACCCAAAAAAAGCAATCAATCAATCAACCAATCAATCAATAAAAGATAAAATAAATTCTCCACCTAGAAAAACTGATTGTTGTAATTCACGGTAATGAAAAAAAAGAAAAAGAAAATGCCATGCAATAGATCCATAATTTGCAATTTGTCCCGACTTTCTATCTGCTTCCCTGTTCATGAACTAAAATGTGCCTTGATCTTGAAGGTTCAACTCAAACTGCCAATTCTACTACCAAAGCTCAAACATGAACTCTATTTTCCCAGCTCTAAATCCTAGCAACCTTTCCTTGACACTGCATAGTGTCTCACAGTATTTTCTCTATTGCCTATAATAAATTTAAAAACATTTTTTCACCTTTTCCTTAATATTATCGTGGTCCATAGTAAAACTCTATTAAGAGAAAATTTTGTAATCATATTAGTAATAAAAACAGCTGTCAGAATTAGCTACTAATTACATACGAGTGTTAAATTCTTGAGAGATGGCTACTATGAAGAACAAAATCTAATTAACTGAAATGTAAGTGATGACCAAATAGGACATCTAATATTTAGCGTTACCCAGCATTACCCCCAGCTCAACCAAAATGATTTGTCACAGTAGCATTTGTCACTACTTGAGAGTGTTTTCTCAAAACCCTCTCCTCCCCTAATTTCAAGCCATGCCTCTCATAGTCACTCTGGGGAGTACCCAGAACTCCCTGCTGCATCAGTGTCGTTTTTTCTTTCTTGCCTTTCTCAGCAGCGGCAAGGCAGAGTTTCTCCCAAGTCCATCCCTCTCCTTTTTCCGCATGGATAAAGTCTGGCAAGATCTAGGTCTTCCTCATTTGTGCTGGGGGGAGGGGGCTGCTGGCCAAGGGCCCTGACATCTGGCACTCAACGTGGGGCAGCTTTGTCCTAACACCAGACTAGGTAAGACCTTGATACTTGCCCCAAACCCAATCTTCCTTTGGACTGGGGATGAGTGGTTAGCAATTCCTCTACTTGGGAACAAACATAGTAGGCCCCAGGCTCTGTCTCCTATGTCTGGCGGCGGCATAAGCATCCTCATGTCCGTTTGAGTCTTTCACTTGATTCTGTCTTCTGAACAAGACAGTGTGAGCATGTGAGTGAGTGAATAAGGCCTCACGGCTTTGGCTACGGGGTCTGATTGGGCTCTGTCCTGCAGTTCTGTGAAGTCCATAACGGCTTAAGGGCACTTGCCTCTGAGTGCTTCGCTCCCAGCCAGAGGCAACCAGGCACGGGGTTTATTCCAGTGGCCCAATGTCAAGGACTTCTTAAGATCCCGCGAGTGGTCCGGCCAGGCGAGCATCGGAAAGCTGTCCTCCCTCCTCTCTCTCTCTCCTTTTCTTCTTTCCCTTTGCCTTCTTGACTGCCATTTCAATCGTCTAAGCTCAGACCAGAAAGGCCTCTCGTCCGCCTCCTTCTTCCCTTCCTCCTTCCTCCTTCCTCCCTCCCCTCCCTCCCTCCTCCCTCCCTCCTCCCTCCTCCCTCCCTTCCTTCCTCTTCCTCCCTTCCTCCCTCCTCTCCCTCCTCCTCCTCCTCCCTCCTCCTCCCTCCTCCTTCCTTCCTTCCTTCCTTCCTCCTCCCTCCCTCCCCCTTCCTTCCTTCCTCCCTTCCTTCCTTCCTTCCTCCTTCCTTCCCTTCCTTCCTTCCCTCCTTCCCTCCTTTCTTCTTTTCTTTTCTTTCTTTCTCTCTCTTTCTTCTTTTCTTTCCTTCCCCTTCCTCCCCCTCCCTCCTCCCTCCCTCCCTCCTCCTCCTTCCTTCCTCCCTCCCTCCCTCCTTCTCCTTCCTTCCTTCCCTTTTCTTTCTTTCTTTCTTTTTTTTCTTCCTCCTCCCCCCCCTCCCCCCTCCTCCCCCCCCCCCCCCCCCCCCCCCCTCCCCCTCCCCCTCCTCCTTCCTTTCTTTCTAGTATTTTATTATACCACCATGAGATATACAATTATCTGGTCCACTTTCTTTCCTCTCCCTCTTTCTTCCACTAAGGAACCAGTTCGCTCACACGTGTTCGGGGTGGGGGGGGTCCACACTGGCCAGACTTGGAGCAGGGATTTGGGCTCCTCCTTCCATTCCTACACCTCCATGTCAGTGGGCGTGGCTGCGAGCCCCAACCACCACAGCCAAAAACACTGGAAGTGAGACACTCCAGACACACAGCTGTGCCAGAACGTGACAGTCTTAGATAATACTGGAAGTTAGGACCAGGTCCTTCCCAGGATCTTTCACATTTATACACTGTATACAGTTCTAGGCAGGTTCTAGCCATGGCCCGTCATCCCAGTGAGCCTAGCAAGAACGCCCACACCATGAGGTCAGTCATTCTCAACATCTGGACCTCACAGCTCCTCAGAGCTCCAAAGAGACAAGCTGATCTCTCCCCATTGAGATTCGTCCAGTAAATGCACGAGATGAGAGTCTACTACTGAGAGTATACCACCTACATGGCAGAGCCTGGCAAACTACCCATGTTGTATTTGATATGCCAAAAATCAGTAACAATTATAGACCTCATTCACATGAACTGAAGGAATGGTTTGAGGCTCTTCATGTTCCTGGAGTGAGCAGATTCCCTTGGCTACACTTGCTTGCGATAGGACATATGGAGATGTTACTGGTGCCCGCTAGAGCAAATCGATGAACAACGGAAAGACAAGTGATACAAGTCACTCTGTTTGGCCCTCTTCCCTTAAGCTCCCTTAAAATACTCCCCAAGGCTGTATCCTAGAATATCTTTTATCTCCATTCATTCTGCTTTCCCTAGATGATTCCATTCACTTGGTGTTAAATGCACTTTATTCGCTGACAATTCCTCAAAGTAGTTTACCCACTTTAACCTCTTTGAAAGTCCAGCCCCCTGACAACCATTTCAATTACAAACCATTCATCATTTACCCAGGTAAAACATCATTGTAAAAGCTTTTCTTATTTTCCATGAGAGACGTAATAAAGGGTTTTTACTACCCAAACTGACACTTTGGCTTTCTATATCAGGCAGGGCTGTAAAAGCAAGAACCCACAGAGTTTCGTAGGACACTGCCCTCCACCTCCAGTCTTCAGGCAATGGAACGACCCCCTTCCTTGCTCACTGTTTTCCCTCAAGCCAGAACACCACTTGCCTGAAAGACTTGTAAGCTTTACACTTGACTCTCTCCTTTGCTGAAAAACTATCTTTAGGATTCTGCTCAAAAGTCATTTTACCAAAAGGCTCCCATGACATTCTAAGAAAATAACAAAGTCCATTCCCTCCCCAACTATTACCCTGATTTATTTTTTTTTTTAGTCACAGCAATTAACACATAGTACAATGTATATTTATATATGCTTTTAATCTGCCTCCACTGGGATATAACTTCATCTGTTATGTTCACTGTCAAATATCTTAAGACAAGAAAAGTGCTTGGTACAGAAGATACCCAATAAACACTGAAAATGTCTTATATATAGTTAACTGAGTTACCACATTTATCAACTATTAGTGCAAACAAAAGTCTTGCTCATCTTTGTGTTTTGTGAATCATCATACATGCTTAATATGCTAATACAGACTAGAAAATTAATCTGAGTTTTAAACCAAATTCTATCATATCCTGGATGAATGTGAATATTAATCTGAATTAAATTTCCTTCTTTTCTCATAAGATGTTTAGGTCATTAAATTATCACTGTATCACTGTCTTCCCGTTCATCATCGATTTGCTCGAGCGGGCACCAGCAACATCTCCATATGACCTGTCTCATGCAGGTAGAGCCCAAGGGCATTAAATTATACAAACAAACATAAAAATAATCTCAATCTTAAGAATATCCTTAGCTATGACTTGAAGCATATTTTCATTTTATTCATCCTTGGTCAACATGTACCAAATCCTATTGTTACAATTTCCAACATCACCTCATCTTTTTTCTTAAATAACCTAGTCCTTCATACGCAACACTGACTGTAATTCATAGTTTTGGTAGTGGACATGAGTCCTTTTTCTTCTGGAACTGACTGTAGTCTCTTGCCATAATTAAATCTATCTCCTTCTTCAAGGTTTTCTCATACAAGGGAAGCTTTTATTAATACAGTATCTGCTGTACCTAATGTGCTGCATCTGGTAAGACTGCTAGTAGATTCCCATTACAGAAAAAAGGGGGCCAAAATGATAGAACACTTTGGTAGGTGTTTGCCTTGCACACGGCCGACCTGTACTCAATCCCTGGCATCTCCTATGGTCCCTGCACACTGCCAGGAGTGATTCTTGATTGTAGAACCAGAAATGAGTGTTGAGCATCACCAGATGTGACCCCAAAAGTCAAATTAAATAAATAAATGAATAAACAAAGTTAGCCACAAAAAGAGCCCTGAGCCTTGACCTTTGACCTCATAACATTCCCCTTTCTATCTGAAAGTGTTATTTGAAAATGTCATGATAAACTAGTACACCAGTGCACAGTTAAGTATGTCAACTAGTTATATAAAATATTTCATGTTCAGAAATATTTCAGTGTATGCTTAATCTTATGGCCTATTTAAATAATTTCAGTCTGAAATAAGAACTGTTATTTAGAATTTATTTTAACCAGCTCTTAACATAGATACAGCAATCTACATTCCATGCTGAATCATGACTAGAATCTGAATTAAGACAAAGACTGCATAATAAGTCCTTTCCTTCTACAGTGATTGTGTATGACATTGTTCAGCATAAAACCAAAGGAAGCAAGGCTGCTAATAAATTTATTAAAATCTATTAGCATTTATGGAAACATCAACCTCCATGATTCATTTTATCTACTACATAAAAATGCAGTTAAGCAACTGCTCGTGAAGTCTTACCAATTTTGTGGTACCAATTCACCAAAGATAGAACAGTCAAAATCAGCTAGAGAACAAAGCTTTGGGCTAAATAAAGTAGATTATGTATTGCATACTTTTCAAAATGTACTTTATATTTGGTAATCCTCATAAAAACTTTGAAAAGCAAGGTCCCAACATAGTTCAGTTTATTTAATAAAAAAACATTATAAAACTACAGATTGATTCACCACAAATTTTTGGTAATGGAGCATGAATTACATTACTTCTGGTACTTATGATAATTTACCATGACTAAACCAATCTCCGTTATCAAGGTCTTCACAAACAAGGAAACTCAACATGTTGGCTGGTAACTAATGCCAAACATCTAGTGAGACTGCCTTCATATTAGCTCAATGAAAAGAACTACAGTATTTCTGTAGTTGTACCGTTTTCTGAACTACAGTATTTCTGAAAAGAACTACATATAGATTATATGTATTCAAATTCTAACATGACCCATATACTTACTAGCCATGTTACTGTCAGGATCTTAGGTTATCTTTTATAATACAGTACTCTCTATCTCCCAGTATTATGGAGAAGAGTAAATGAGAAACTCTGTGAGACCACATTCCAGATCAGAGTATACTAATATGCAAAAATAGCATTTTCCCCTTCACATGAATATCGTAAGCCAAATATGAAATGTGTGCAGCTTCTAAAAATATAAGGAAGAACACAAAACTGAGAAAAAAACCACAAATATAAATCTGCTTTTTTGGTGTGCTCTCTGTTCTCTGGGGCCAGCAGGGGTATAGGCAAAAGAGCTGGGGAAGTCAGTGACATCAGGATCCAGCCTGGGGGCCTTGGGCATAACACACATATGCTCCAGGCCTTGGAGCCATCTCAATCACCCTGGTGCAGAAAACTATTAAAGACAACACTGCTGATGGGCTGGGGGTGGGGGTGAGGGGGGGGAAGCAATTTACTTAATGAATTCCTTATTTACTTGAAACTTTTTTCTTATCCTCTGAGGCTAATATAGCCATCTACTATAGAAACCGGTAAAAAAAAACTTAAAACAAAAAAAAACTTTGCAGTAAAATGAGGAGTCAAGTTGAGACAAGAAAATCAACCCTCCACCTGGATATGTAATACTGGGTGGACATTTAACCTTACATAATGTTCCTTGAGTAAAATACCAATAGACTGAACCCCCAAAATTTGATATTCCTTTTTAAAGGAGGTGCTCAATAAGTGATATGCATTAATAAGCTCAATAAGCTATGCATTAAATACTAAAGCAACCCTTTTCTATATTTATGTAATGCATACTTTTAAAATACTCCAATCGTTTAGAGAGCACATTCACCAAGAAATTCTGACCAATGATCATTCACAGCAAGAATTAAGAAATGGGCCCGAGAATGTGGCTCCTTGGTACGGAGCTGGCCTTCATCTGTGAGGCAAAGGGCACATGTTAACTGGGGCACTGTCCCAATCACTGAATGCCATCACAGAATCCCACGTCTGTCAATGTGATCCCCAGCACCATAAGTGCACAAACCCTGGTGCACTACAATGTACAAGCACAGTAATCAAATGTGAATTCCAAACACTGGAACAATAACTATATCAAAGAGAAGAGAGGGGGAATTTTAATTTAAGATTTCTGAAAACAGTGCATTAAGAAGTAAAAGGGAAAAAAAAAGTAAAAAATTGCCAACAACCAGACAGAAGCTAGTTACTATACATATATAATATACATATATTATACATGTATAATATATAATACCCCCACCCGGCAGAACCTCACAACCAGCCAGGCGACCCCCACCCACTCCATGGGCCACCATTTTCCACATCCGGACTTCCCTCTCTTCAGAACTCCACCCAGCCGACCAGCCCATCACAGCCCGGATCATCGACACCCACCCTGCAGCAATTTCTTCCTCAATCCAGCCCAGGTAGCTGGTCAGAGACTCAGACATGGGGCAGGCGATTCCTTGCTCTCCCTGGCCCAGCCGTTCATGAGGCAGTCGGGAGGCATGGTGGGTTCTAGCCTTGGCCCACCACCCCGGCAGAACCTCACAACCAGCCAGGCGACCCCCCACCCACTCCATGGGTGCCGCCATTTTCCACATCCGGACTTCCCTCTCTTCAGAACTCCACCCAGCCCACCAGCCCATCACAGCCCGGCTCGCCGCGGGTTCATCAATAAATGCTTTATTTGGAGGTGTTTAAACAATATGCCTTCCGCGCGGCAAGCCTAGCAAGCCTAGCAAGCTGCTCGTGTTGTATTTGACATGCCAAATGCCAGTAACAATTATATTAAGTCATTCCCATGACCTAATATAATGGCTTGAGGCTCTTTATGTTCCTGTAGCAAGCCGTGCCCTTTGCTCTACTGGCATGAGACAGGACATATGGAGATATTACTGGTGCCCGCTCTAGCAAATAGATGATTAACGGGAAGATCGTGATCGTGATATATAATACAGCAGATAGGGTGTTTGCATTGCATGTGGCTGACGAGGGCTAGATGGATTTCCGACATCTCATGTGGTCCTTTGAGCCCACCGGAGTAATTCCTGAGCATAGAGTATGGAGTAACCCCTAAGGACCACCAGGTATGTCCCATAAAATAAACAAAGCATATTATATTGCCACAACTGGTGCTGGAAATATGACATGTGGCAAAAAATAAAGCACTTGCTTGCACCATGTGAGACCCTATGCTGATCCCTAGTACAGGACAAAAAAAAAAAAAAAAAAGAAATAAAAGAAAAAGAAATGCTAAAATCCAAGCACCAGTGGAAATAGCTTTGGTAGCCACCAGCACCCTAGATATGCTACTGGTGCTCAAAACCATAGTTCTCTTTCTTTTTAATGACTTATTTTAAACACCATGATTTACAGAGTACAAACTTTTTCACAATACAGTTGCTGGAAAGATTCATCATTCAGCACCAATCCCACCACCATCAGAGACCTGCATTTCCCTCCCACCCTCCATTTGATTTCAGAAATCAATTATGTTCATCCTTACAGCTCATATAAGGTCATGCCTTTTTTTTTTTTCTTGGCAGATTTGTGGAAGTCTTGCCAGTTTCTGTTCTTGGATTTACTTTCTAGGTTTCCAAACAGTGGTTTTCTACTGAAAATCCCAGACACACCATCACTACAGCTACTGACAACACTTATTTCACATTTATCTCAACATCTATTTGAGCTTTTCCTAGTCATACAGTGAACAATTCATTCATATTGGTTCTTGGAGCTAATTCTCTAAATATGGTGGATGAATCTGGTGTTAGACAAAAGTCAATGGAGATTCTCAAATCGCCATTGTGCCATTTGAGTCCACTGTATAGGATATTACCAAGGTGGTCCCCCAGACCACATCTTGTGCCCACACACTTTGTTTCTAGAAAATGTGACAGGATAACAGTTATATGAATATACTAGGTTTTGATATAATGCCCGTGCACCACGAGGGGGGGTTACATGGGATCCCCCACCCCATGTACAGTCTCAGTCAGTCGCAGTTCTGGTCGGGCCCACCTGGCCTTGCCAGAGCTAATTCACTGAGTTGGGGGAGGGTGCCCCAGGTTTAGCTCCCCAGGAAACCTGGTGGATTCGATCACCCAGTCGTGCATACCTGGGCTTGGAGACTATTCTGTCGGGTGTGGCTCTACCGAGCTGTGGAGTCTAGTCCTTAAAAGTGGCTGTGGTTGTGATGCATGAGGTTTTTGGGCCTCTGAGGGTCTGACTGGGTGTCAGGGGAGCCCGGCCCTGCCCCTCTTCTAGGACCCCTCATCAGCCCAGCACAGGCTGAGCGAGCCTAGTTCTTACGTCTCCAGAATTTCAAGGCCAGAGCAATATCCTTTGCTGGGTCCAACTACCAAAACCATTGGTGAGAATGGTCTCCGAATGCTTCTGGGAATGACTATTCCCAGCCCCCAGAAAAAAAATTACAATATCTAGGTATATGGATATCGCTCAAGTATCACTGTATCACTATCTTCCCGTTCATCATCGATTTGCTCGAGCGGGCACCAGCAACATCTCCATATGACCTGTCTCATGCAGGTAGAGCCCAAGGGCACCTGCTTGCTCCAGGAACATAAAGAGCCTCAAACCATTCCATCAGATCATGGGAATGAGGTCTATAATTGTTACTGGTATTTGGCATATCAAATACGACACGTGTAGCTTGCCAGGCTCTGCCGTGCGGGTATTGCCAGGAGTAATTCCTGAGTGCAGAGCCAGGAGTAACCCCTGAGCATTGCTGGGTGTGACCCAAAAAGCAAAAAAGTCAGACAAACGAACACTAACGGCACACTAGCAAATGTACCATCCACTAAGGTGCGGATCTTAAAAGGAGGTTCCTCACACAGCTGGGAGGCCAAGCCAGACTAAATATGAACCATAAAACTTGTTTTCCCTGGCCCAGAACAAACAGGTAAACAAACAGACAACTCTCAACTGTTGACCAGAGGCAATGGGGTAAGTACAATTCTCAACTTCTTTCCTCTACCAAGTACCATACATTCAGCCAAGTATTTACTGAATGAGCAGCGCCCAGAGCCAAACACCTCAGAACACAGTGCAGCACACAGCGTGAAATCTCCAGAGGAGGGCCGGAGAGATACTACAGCAGGGAGGGCATTGGCCTTGCACGCGCCAATCTGAGTTTGATCCCGGCATCCAATGTGGTCCTCCAAGCACCGTCAGGAGTAATTCCTGAGTGCAGAGCCAGGAGTAACCCCTGAGTATTTCTGGGTGACACCCCAAAAAAGCCAAAAAAAAAAAAAATCTCCAAAGGAAACGGGTTTGACCTTGTTTTGGGGCTCACATGCAGTGGTGTCAGGGGCTACGCTCAGCTCAGTGCGTGGGGAGGGGGCAGCGGCATTTGTGAAGCTGCTCAGGAACTGCACGTGGTGCCAGAGCTTGAGCCTTGCCCCGGCCTCCCGTGGGCGCCATGCGCACTCAGCCTGCCTCTCCCCAGCCCGGGGCTCCACTTTCACAGAAGGGAAGTGGGTCAGGCATCAGAAGAAACTTAAGTGGTATAGCATAAGCCTGTGTGTGGCCCTGTATTCAATCCCCAGAACCACAGGGTCACTGAAGTACTACCAGGTGTTTGTCACGACAACAACACCTGAAATCTGAAATAGCATGTGACAATATCGTAGAAGATAACAAGAAGAAACATTATGGAGCATAAAATAAAACTCTCCACTCTCTCATATCTAATAGGTTCTCTGCTTTGAGAACATGACCTCTCCTAGTCGACAATTACTACAAAACCTGGTCATAGTCTTGAACTTGTACGTTGGTGGGAAGTCGGGAGGTGCAGAGGTCTCCTAAATGATGCTCTAAGGGTCCAGGGTCCACATGGCCAATCAAGTTCATTGTTTGAACCCGTGGTACCAAGTACTACTAGGCCCATCCGAGCAGTGTTTGGGGCCTCCAGGCTGATACCTGGTGATCCTTGGGGATGATGGGGCCCAAGAGGTCAACAAGATCGGGTGCACTCACAAGAACCCTAATTCTGTGCTATCTCCAGCCTCGATTCTTACTCTTTTATCTCTAGATTCTATCTTTGTTTATCAATACCCTACTCCCCACTCGCAGGGAGTTCTCCAAGCTAAATTTACTTTTCACACATCCCTTAAATTCATTAGTTATTCCAATTATCTTTGTGAAAATTGTTCCATGCTACACTTTTAAACATATAAGTGTTTTCTAAACTTCGTAAAATCAAATACTACTGAGCAGTCACTTCTTTGCCGCTTGTTTCCTATTAGAGTTGCTACATGCCTTTCTTTCCACCTCCTGAATCTTCCAACGGCACATTGCAGCAACAACTTGTACCATCCAATCTCGACCAAGGCGATCACACCACCTCAATTTCAAAGACCTCTTCTTCAAGATCTAAGAGTTCCTCCTATCAACCCGTGCAACAGATTTGTATTCAAAATGAAAGGATACTGTATTTTTTAAAGAGAGCTTGAATCAGTATTAGAAAATTATGTACATATTTAAGAACCAAGAGCTTGAGAATTTCAAAAAGGGGATACACACATTAAAAAAAAAAACAGAAAATAATATAATCCTAGAGCGTGCCCAGTAAATACAAGGGTAAAGGCGTATGCCTCGAGTCTGGCCAAGCAAGGTCTGATATCCAGGACAGCATAGTTCCTGACCTGAGCATTGCCAGCTACCATGGGAGGCCCCTGAGGACCTCTGGGGTAATCATGATAACCCCCAGCTCTGCAGAGCCCTTGTAACATGGGATCTTTAAGACTTCACATTGAACCATCAGGTGGGTTGGCCAAGAATCACTAGGAAAATATGCTAGGCCTCCAGAGTGCCACTTGGGAAGCTCACCACCCCAGCTGCTCTTCTTCCTCCCACCATATGTTCATTTGGGTGTGTGTGTCCCAGCTTTCTTAGGCTTAAAGACAATGAGGAGAAACCAGACTGTGGTCTCTTAAAAAAATACTTAAAATGGAAAGAAACGAAGTACTCTGTAGAAATGTCTGAATTTAGTCTGGGAAAGAAAATACAAAATAAGCACCAGCATATTGTTAACATCAAAGAGAAATGAAGCTGTCAAATATGGCAACAGCTCAGTACTATCAAGAAAACCTGGGAATCAGCTGGAAAGAATGTCACTGACCAAAGATGAAGTAATGTAACAATCAAAAGGTTAGTCCATGAGAATGATTTAATTGATTCACCATGCTCTCTCTTGAACAGATCTCTCTCCTCTCTCTCTCTCTCTCTCTCTCTCTCTCTCTCTCTCTCCCCCCTCTTTCTTTCTTAAATACATTCCTTAAAAAAAAACAATTTTACTTCTAAAACTACAATCCAAAAATCATTCACTTTTGAAAGATGTTGGGGAAGTAAATCATTAAAGAATTAGTGAATAAAATTATTTAGATATCCATTCCCTTTCGTACATAATCTATATTGTAGGGTTATTAAATATTTGTCAGAAAGTTCTCATTTTTTTAGAATTTCGGTCAATAAGTAAAAAAAGGAAATCATCAGCTTGGAGAATCAACACTTTTTGAAACATATTTGAACAAATGGATCTAGGGCTGGTCATGAACTGCTGCAAAAATGATTAAATGAAAAACCACAGCTGAATAGCCCAGAGAAATAGTCCAGAGGTTAAGATGCTTGTCTTTGTTCACAATGAGCCCAGTTCAAGCCTCTACACTACATATAATCCTGAGCATAGATTCATGAATAGATCCTAAGCATTGCCAGTGTGGCCCCCCAAACAAACAAAAAAGAGATACTTTCAGCTTCATCTTTAAAGTCAATATTTGCTAATCTTATAATGCATACATCAATACTGCATTTTACAAATACAACAAACTACAAATCATTTTCACTTCCCGAACACATCATGGTAGTACACAACCAATTTATCCTTACTCTCCTCTCTGCAGCACCATCCTCAGCTTTACTAAAAGGCATATATCCAAGTTTCTTTCTACACTCAGATCAAGCACAGCCTTGGGGGTGGGGAGGAACTTTTCTGGTATATCCTCTTCCTCCCCTCTAAAAGAGCTTCTGTGCCATATTTAGCTATGAGTTAACACATTACCTCACCCATTATGAATTGTTTAATGCAAAAATACCCTGAGACTCATGAAAAAAACAAGGAACTTGGTATCAGTGCCTATCGTTAGTCTACTTGTTTAAAAAAAAAATTTTTTTTAAAAACCTTCTGTAAAAGCTACTTTAATTTCCTAAACCTCAGTTCAGGTTTTAAATGAGGATACCATCATAGCATTAATGGGGATAGTCAGGATGTTTTATATAATTTACAGAGCCCAAAAAGTACATGTACTATATTTATAGTCTTCAGTATCTTCTTGAAACTGCACATCACATCAGTCATAAGGTCCTGCCAGTTTTTAATTCCTTTTGGAAAAGCCCATTTCTCCCTTCCATAGTTACTGTACTGTCTGTTGTGGTTACTACACTGACTGGGAGACACACACTGTTCACTTGATTAGGGCGTGCATTAGGGGGATCACACAGACATGTGGCTGGGTGCTCACACTCAGCTATGATGCTTGATGAGGAACACACACTCCAGCTGTGCTGCTGAAGCATATCCCAGTGGTGGTGCCCAACAGAGTGTGTAATTCTTCAGCTGCAGTGCTCCACGCATGCTTGCTGGGCCACCTCTTGAGCTGCAGTGCTCTTACACACTTCTGGCTGCGTGCCATAGGCCACACACCCTTGGTGCAGCTCCAGGGGTTCCAAAAAAGCAGAATCTCTGGAACCACAAAAGCATGGAGGCAACTCTGGGCATCAAACTCCTGACCTCAAGCACGTAAAGCAGATGTTTTTTGACACTGCGCCATCGAGCCCCATAGAGTTTACCTCTGATCCCTTGCACACATTTTCTACTCTGCTATTACCCTACAAGCTTTAATTATCTTTTACTGAGATTATGTAACTGCATGCTGACTTATTTTCTGGGTCAAGCACTATTATTTCTAAGGTTTTCACGTGGAAATCCTCTAGAGAACTATTAAGGCACTGGTTTTTGCAGTTCATGCTCTAAGATTCTAATTAACATAATCATGCTATTCAAGGCCAGGAATTTTAAAAACCACCAAACTTTAATGTTCACTTTGTCATGCCTTCAGCATTTTTTAATTCAGCCAAGATCATTTTCCTAAGCCACATCTCTAAAAAGGGTTGCTTTCCTGTTTAAAAATAATAAAAAAAAAAAACTCCCTAACTCTATAAATAGTATTTCATTTCTACCTATAACTAATTCTACCTTAGGTGAGATGTAATATAAAACAATAATTAGGGGGCCGGAGCCAATAGTACAGCAGGCTGGACACTTGCCTTGAACATGGCCAACTCAGTTTGATCCCTGACAACCCATATGGTTCCCCAAGAACCACTAGGAGTAATTCCTGAGTGCAGAGTCAGGAGTAACGCCTGAACATCATCAGGTGTTGCCGAAAAAAAAAAATAATAATAAAATAAAGGAAAGAGTATGAACTTAATATGAAGTAAATAATTAAAGTTCGGCCTCTGAAACCAAGTGTATCCTAGTACTGACACATAGTTATGCAACTCTGATTAACTTACCTCTCTGTAACTTCATCTGCTAAATGGAGATAAAAGTACTATTTCATATGGCTAAATGATGATTGCATGAGCTTATCTGGAGGTCACTTAAAACAGCTCTTGACACATGGCAGAAATTTACTAAATGCTGTAAGTTTAATTAAAAAACTTAATAAATTATTGTCAGGGAACGCCGCTGGGGTCCCCGACAGTGTCAGGACAGAGGTTCTCTTCTACCTCCGGGGACGCCGGGAGAACAGATGAAAACTCATGAGTCCGGTGTAGTTCCAAAAAGGCTTTTAATAGTACAAAAACTCTTCCACAGCATTCCAATATAATGAACAAACTCTAGCTCTGGTCCAAACTTAGACCATACAAAAGAGCCTAAGTCTCCCACCAAAAAGAGAGGATCTCACCCGAGATGAGTCCTACCCAGAAGAAGGAGCAAAAAGCCAAAGAGCAAAAAGCCAAGGAGCAAAAAGCCAAGGGGGGCCTCAAGTCAGTCCCCTCATATACACCAAAGTAATCCAATTTGTGACAGGGAGGGTCATGTCAACAAAGAACTCTAAACAGAGTGTAGAAGGGCTGTGCCACACCCTATTGCAGGTGACAAAGATTATGCCAAGGACTAATCCGAGATTATCTCTTTATTTTTTTTAGGTATTTTATTATACCACTGTGAGATATACAATTACAAAGATATACAATTACAAAAGTTCATATTTGGTTTTGGTCAGTGTTCCAGCACCCATCCCCTCCACCAGTGCCCATCTCCCACCACCAACATCCCGGCTCCCTCCCCCTCCCCAGCCCTCCTCCATGGCAGGTTCTTTATTTCTTTCCCTCTCTCTCTCTCTTCAAGATTATCTCTTATGTAAAACACTGGGAGGCAAGAGAGAGGGCTGGTATAAGTAATACATCTTAATTTCATGAGCTTCATGTAATCTAGATGGTACCCACAAGGTCCTTCTTATTATTATCTGCACCAGGGTGATTCTGAGTGTCTTGTTCTCATGTACTAAAAGGGTCACACTCGCCTGCTTAGAGCAAACTAGTATGATCCTTCCTATAGTCTTCCTATAGTCTCAACGTAGCCAGGGTGGTAGTCTCCTGGTAAATTCTAACTGTCCCACGCTGTGCCCAATCTAGAAAACATAGAAGTTTTAGTTGATGTATAAGTCAGAAGTTATTCAATCAAGGTGACTTCTGTAATTGCCACACCCTCTAGCAGTGTTTACATAGAAGAGAGGTCTCATTAGAATGAACCTTGGCTTAAATAGATTAAGTTGTGAGTGGGCAAAACAAAGCTCCCAGATTAGCTACATCTGTCATCCAACAAATTATCAAGTCATTATTTGTTTCTTTTAACTTTATTTTCTACTATTTCCCTTCTGCAGTAACAATATTGTGAGACCTAATAAGTACCTACTCTGATGATAATAGACTTGTGCCAAATAGAGATTGGTTTACTAAATTCAATGAATGCTCTACTAAAGTGAACTATTTGTGGGCATATGTCTATGTACATTTATGTACTATTTGTGGGCATACACATGCTCACAAAAAATTCACAGGCTCTCCCAAGTTCTTTTCTGCTCTGTTTCCATTTTAAAGCATTGAAAACATAAGATGATTTCTGAAGTAGTTGATCCTAAATTAGTGAAAACCTAACAAAAGTGATATGAATTCTAAAAAAAAATGCCCTCCTTTGTTCTACTTCCACTACAACTGGACAAGTGGGAGATTTTCTTGGATTTTCAACCAAGTTTAAAAAAGGTAGAAGCCTAGAATTGAGCATTGAATATAGGCAAGGAGATATTTTTGAAGTACTCCTCTAAGAGCCTCTGCATCTGCCCTGGATTGCCTCCTGCACGTCACTTCATAGATAGGGGGGTAGTCTCAATGTGGCAGTTTATTTGACCATGTATTCTGTACTAGCTGGTATAAATATTCTCTCATGCTACCACAATCATCGTGGGACTAGCTAGATCTTACCAGCATATTTGCCTGGCCACGTTGGATCACTAAGTAATTAGACCACAGAGAAATGCTGTTTGCCGGGGGCGTTGGTGGTGGGAGATGGGCACTGGTGGAGGGATGGGTGCTGGAACACTGTATGACCAAAATCCAAATATGAACTTTTTAATTGTATATCTTTTGTAATTGTAAAAATAAAAAATTGTATTAAAAATAATAAATAAATTTTTTAAAAATGCTGTTTGCCTCTAAGCAAGCAAGCATAGTTCCCTGATAACTCAAAGGCAACTAAAATACAAAACTACTGTGAAGTAGACGAGACTCTTGTGAAGGCTTGGAGAAATATTTAACTGGCATTAGTATTAGTCTTTGGTACAGAGACATGTCATCTCAGAAACCCCCTTCTCTACCCTATAAAGGCATTGCCAGGCAGATCTTGGCTCAAAACATTAGCATATAATAAGGCCTAGGTGAGGTGCTGGGAGAAATTACCTGAGGGCATTTGACCCTTCCTGCTTCCCATAATAGTGAGTGGGAGGTCTGAGTTGCAGGGATTAAAAAACCAGCTCTCTGCTCTCTCTCTCTCTCTCTCTCTCTCTCTCTCTCTCTCTCTCTCTCTCTCTCTCTCTCTCTCTCTCTCTCTCTCTCTCTCTCTCTCTCTCTCTCTCTCTCTCTCTCTCTCTCTCTCTCTCTCTCTCTCTCTCTCTCTCTCTCTCTCTCTCTCTCTCTCTCTCTCTCTTTTTTGGGCCTCTCTTTTGGGGCTCGCAGTCTTCTTGGGAGTCTTGTCTTTGTCTCCTTTTTACAGGGCCTTAACACGCGGTGGCCGCCATCTTGGCCTACACGTGGCTGGGGTTCTAGCCAGAAATCCTAAGCACCAGGTTTTTCCTATTGCTGATTTGTATGCCTGAACCTGTGATAAGTAAAGCCTTTTAAAAATTGCATCAGATTCCTGAGTCTTCATCCATTCCCGCCGGCTTTGGAGGTAGAAGGGAACTTCGCCTCCCGGCACTGTTGGGGACCCAGGCGGTGTCCCCGACAGAGATATACATGATAATCTTTAAATGTATATATTGCAAACCACAATGTGTAAGAGAAGGAAGAGAGAGAGAGAGAGAGAGAGAGAGAGAGAGAGAGAGAAGAGATAAAGAGTCTGCCATAGAGGCAGGCTGGGGGAGGAGGGAGGGGGAGGAAATTGGGGACATTGGTGGTGGGAAATGGGCACTGGTGGAGGGAGGGGTGCTGGAACACTGTATGACTGAAACCCAAACATGAACATCTTTGTATATCTCACAGTGGTATAAAATATTTTTTACAAAAAGGAAATAGGTAGAAATGTATTTTCAATTCTAAATGCACATTTTAACTAAGAGTTAATTATAAAGCTGTGGATATCTTTGATTTAATTATATTCTGCTTACACAAAACATCACTTATTTACAACAAAAAATGTAACATTATGGAAAATGCTCAGTTCAGGATATTATCAGAATGACATTATTTATAGTAACTAAAACAAATAATAAATTTTAAAACTTAGTTTCCTTTGTATCCAGCAACCAAGTATCTCTATTTTCAAGTTGAATACTATCTATAGTTGGGAGTTTAGTTACTTTATTAGTTTTAGTATTGTTTTTTAGCTGTGGGCGCAAAGACTTTAACATGGATGATCCACCGACAGAACTTCTGTCTTTTTTAAATGGCTGTCCCACTTTCAGTCAGGAACTCAGCCATTCTAGACAGAGAGAACACAAAGCCAAAGAGAAGTAACCAATCATTTCTACAAACATGAACTGAGTTACTTTCTACAGAAGTAACGGATACTCTCTGAATACATTCCTAGAGATAGATAAAGTAACTCTATAGCAGAAGAGTACTATAAACGGAGAAAAGATCAGAATGCTAGAAGTAAAAGGGAGAGTAAGAAGCCATCTCTTTAAGCCTTTTTTTTCATCCTTTTTTTAAATTGGAGCCATACCGAGCAGTGTCTGAGGGACCATGTGGTCTGTGGATTGAACTTAAGTCCTATTCTCTATCAATTAGTTAACTCGGGCCCTATTCCCTTTTCTATCTATAATACACTCTGGGAGATATCATAGCCCACCCTGCCTACATTAACACAGTAAAACATTCTTTAATAGCAGCCGAAAATAATAAACACAAATCCCATGCAGTTGCAATATGCACATAGTACAGTAAAGAGGCTGACAGCTCTTCCAATGCCTGTTCTCCAAAGGAACTAAGTGACTGCAACCAGGGAAGCTGTGTGTGAAAAAAAGTTATGCTCTGATCAGAAATAAAAAATAGTTGCTGAAGAAGCACAATATATGAGTGGAAGGGGAAAACAGCAGATGATGGAAAAAAATTTTAACAAGAGATTCTCTAACCTAGAAAGATATGTATTCCCGTCTGATGAAAATGGCGAGAAGATAGTCTGTTTCTCCTTAGGTCAGTATCAGATAAGGCAGTCAATTTTTCCAGGAAAATATTATTTCCAGGAAAGTATAAGCTCACAAACAAAAATAATTATTGTTACTTGGTCCCTACCTGGTATGAAAGTAAAACTAACCAATATTAACGAGAGATAAATTGAGTCACCTCATAAAAGATCTCACAGACTGGAGAAATAGTTAAAAGACACAGAGATAAAGACAGGGATTAAGGGGCGGAGCGATAGCACAGCGGGTAGAGCATTTGCCTTACATGTGGCCGACCTGGGTTTGATCCCTGGCATCCCATATGGTCCCTCGTGCACTGCCAAGAGTAATTCCTGAGTGCAGAGCCAGGAATAACCTGAGCATTGCTGGGTGTGACCCAAAAAAAAAAAAAAAAGACAAGGATTAAGGTACTTGCCTTGCATCCAGACAACCCCGGTTTGATTCTCAGCACCACATACGGTTCCCCTAGCCTACTTAGGGGTGATCCCTGAGCACAGAGCCAGGAGCAATTTCTGCACAGAGATGAGTGTGGCCCAATTCCTACACTCAAATAACCCAATAGTAAAGTTGTGTTGAGTTCAAGCTTTCATCTAACATCAAAAAGTGCCATATAAAAATTAACATCATAATTACTGTGATTGAGAATCTTTGTCTCTTAATTAAGATCTTTATCTCTCCAAATTATTTAACATTGTGCTTCCTAATTCATATTATTAATCAATATAAGTAGTGGGTAACTTTTTTTCCTACCAGGGATCAAACTCAGAGCCTCAGATATGCTGGCCATGTGCTTTACCACTGCAGCTATCTCCCCCCCCTTCAGCCCCCCCCCGTCTCCACCCAAGGTCTCTTAAACTTTTCCTACCTCAGCATATAGCTACTACTACCAAGTCTTGGTAAAACTATGACTCCTTGCCAGTAATTACTGCTTATTGCCTTATCTACCCTTCTCACCTTGTAGTCTTTACAAAAGAAACATAATTGGGAGCAAGGGGTCCTCAAATAATGCTCAGGAGATACAGAGGACCCTCTCTTTGATACTCTTACCAACTAGGCTGGTGGTTAGTGATGGACATAGAACTGGGAACTAGGGTTGGCCACTGTCAGGGGCGCCGCCAGGGTCCCCGACAGTGTCGGGAAGCGAGTTCCCTTCTACCTCCGGCCGGCAGGGAATGGATGAAGACTCAGGAATCCGATGCAGTTTTAAAAAGGGTTTTACTATCACAGGATCCAATATACAATCCAAGAGCAAGGAAAACCTCCGGACTCTGGGTTCCCAGCTAGGCCCCCAGCCAGGTGTAGGCCAAGATGGCTGCTACCACGTGTTGAGGCCAAACAGAGAATGGAGAGGACGGAGAAGCAAAACACCAAGGGAAGCAGAAATGTCAAAAGGGGGGGAGGGAGAGAGAGAGATTCTTTTCTTCTTACAGCTTATTTTATAGCTAGAAATCCACCCAAACTCCCAGCCCAGCCCATTCTGGGCTGGGCTATCTAGAGATGAAAACAGGAAAATAGCTCTATAGAATGTAGCAACTTCAGGAGACCATCTGGCTGTTTACAAGGACCCAGAGCTAATTCAAAGCCTCCTAGCAGAGCTGGGAGAAGCTATAAGCTAAATGTAACTTCCCCTGGCAGGAAGGATCAAATGCCCTCAGGTAATTTCTCCCAGCACCTCACCTAATATCTTAAGCCAAGATCTGCCTGAAATTGCCTTTATAGGGTAGAGAAGGGGGTTTCTGAGATGGCATGTCTCTGTACCAAAGACTAATACTAATGCCAGTTAAATATTTCTCCAAGCCTTCACAAGAGTCTCGTCTACTTCACGGTAGTTTTGTATTTTAGTTGCCTTTGAGTTAGGGAGCAATGCTTGCTTGCTTGGAGGCAAACAGCATTTCTCTCTGGTCTAATTACTTAGAGATCCAGCGTGGCCAGGCAAATATGCTGGTAAGATCTAGCTAGTCCCACGATGCTTGTGGTAGCATGAGAGAATATTTATACCAGCCAGTACAGAATACATGGTCAGATAAGACTGCCACATTCAGACTAACCCCTATCTATGAAGTGACCTGCAGGAGGCAATCCAGGGCAGATGCAGAGGCCTAGGCTTTTAGGTGTCCTGCAACAGGCCACATGCAAGGCAAGAGTCTTAATTCCTGTACTATCCCTCCAGCCCTAATAAATTCAGGGAAACTATGTTGTATGTATCTTAGTATTTCTTTCACCTATCACAGTACATGTAGCACAAAGGATACATTCCCTCAAAAGGTTCACAATTGTTTTAAAAACTAGAGTGAGGCATAATATTCCAAGCATAGCTCTTTCGATTCCTCTTTGGGAGTCCCGAATAGTGTTCTCATCCTGCTTTCATAGGGCCCAGGTCTCTGAGGTGTATGCTAATACAGGGAGAATGATGGAGTTGAAGAGATGTGCCCGGAGCTGGAGGTTCTTTGTCCTTTTAGCTATTTCTCTGATGCGCTTGAAGGCGTTCCACGCCACTCTCGTCTTCCTGCACAGCTCAGGTGCTCGGCTGTTCATTATGTTGATTTCTCGACCTAGGTACAAATAACTGTTGCATTCACAAATGTTTGTTCTGTTGAGAGTGAATAGAGTATCTGGAACTAATTCGCTTTTTTATGAACATTGTTTTGTTGAGATTCAGCTGTAGACCTACCTTTCCACATTCATGGTCAAAGTCAGCCAGCATTTGTGCCACTTGGCTAATGTTTGGTGTTATTAGAGCGATGTCATCAGTGAAGCGAAGGTGATGTCGTTGTCGACTATCTTCACTTACATTCCTTCCCATTCTAATTGTCGCATGATGTTCTTGAGGGTGGCGCTGAAGAGTTTTGGTGAAATGGTATAACCCTGCAGAACACCTCTTTTTTTTTTTTTTTTGCCTTTTGGGTCACACCCGGCAATGCTCAGGGGTTACTCCTGGCTCTGCACTCAGGAATTACTCCTGGCGGTGCTCGGGGGGACCATATGGGACTCTCGGGATCGAACCCATGCCGCCGCATGCAAGGCAAATGCCCTACCCGCTGGGCTATCGCTCCGGCCCCCAGAACCCCTCTTTTTACATGGATGATCACTTTCTTGTAGAATGGTGAGATCCTGGTGGTGAATCCGTAATACAGTTCATGAAAGATATTGATGTATTGAGTTTGAACACCCTGTTTGGCTAGGACTTCAATGACCACTTCAGTCTCAACAGAATCAAAGGCTTTCTTTAAATCAATGAACATTAGACAGAGCGGCATCTTGAATTCCCTACAAAACTCAATGAGCTTGGTTACCATGTGAACATGGTAAATAGTGCTGAATCCTTTTTGGAACTCAGCTTGCTCGCATGGTTGTCTGCCAATCCTGTTCAGGATGACTCGGTCAACAGCTTGTAGATGACGGGCAACAGGCAAATCAGGCGACAGTTGCCAATGTCGTGGATATCTCCCTTCTTGTACAGTAGAACTGTCCTGCTGGTTTTCCATTGGGAGGGAACCAATGGAAAACCAGCATGCATCAGACAGATAGCATGTGAAAAGCCGAGCCAGTGTATTGATGAGTACTGATGGCAGATGTTTCAGGTGTTCGGCTCTGACTTTGTCTGGGCCGGGTGCTATTCGTTTCTTTACTGACAAAATGGCATGTCAGATTTTAGAAGGGAGAATGCTGGGAACGACATATCCATCCTGAGAAATTTGGTATGTGGGCAGTGGACATGGCTATCAAAGAGATCCGAGTAGGAGTAACGGATAATCTTCTCCATTGCCTTTCTGGAAGATGTGATAGATTCATCAGGGACGTCGGAAGGCAGTCATCTTGGTCTTACTGTTGAAGTCAGGCGGGCGTTGCAAATGTTTCTCCCGGCTTCTACTGCATCGTTCAGTATTGCTGTTCTTCTCTCTTTGAGGTCTTCCCTATGGCTTCACTGCACTGCTTTGTGAGCTTGGATGTTAGCTTATGGTTGCCTGAGGTTCGCGCCTTGCCACCTT
The DNA here is from genome assembly GCA_021461705.1 of Cryptotis parvus. NCBI lineage: Eukaryota > Metazoa > Chordata > Mammalia > Eulipotyphla > Soricidae > Cryptotis > Cryptotis parvus. The sequence continues at coordinate 108,948 of JAJIBD010005312.1, forward strand.
GGCGAATGAGTTCGAGTTTTCAAACACAGATGTCCTTTTGTGGCTTTCTCTCTCTCAGCATTGTTTGCCGAAAATGTCAAAGACTAATTTTTCTTTTATGATTTCTTTTTCTTTTTAATCTCATCTACCTTCTCATTATCTTACTGGAGATGTTTTACATTTAGAATTCTTACACAATATAACAATAGCAGCCTGTATTTTTTTCAGATGTGTATACTTTGTAACAGGCACTCTATAGGTATAGTATCTCAATTAAAAGATACTATATCAAATTATGAGCCTTAATTCCTATAGTATCCCTCCAGCCCTAATAAATAAAATTCAGAGAGGCTATGATGTATATATCTTAGCATTTCTTTCACATGTGACAGTACATGTAGCAAAAAGATACATTCTCTCAAAAAGAACTCCTGGATGTAGTGGATACATTTTCTTTGTTTAAGAAAAAAAGACAACCTGGGAAGTTGGAGAATTAAATTAATAACTAGAGTCCTACAGCAAAGTACAGAACTCAGATTTAAAGACCTAGGTAAATGTTTACCTATGTTCTTCTCATACCCATTTCTCCTAGTTCTAAACAGTAATTAGCCTAGTCCATCCAGTTCAAAGGTGGTATTTTATAAATAGGTAACTCAAAAGTGGACTTCAAAACAAACTTGAAATATAGAATGCCTCAATAGTTCCCACTGAAGTAACCAGCAGCAATCTCTCTAGAATGAACCACAATGTCTCACTGATGAAATTCAATAAAGAAGAAAATTGCTTTCAACTTCTTACTGTCAACAGAATTAAGACTTAAAGTAACTAAAGCTTTACTAATCCTGGTATTCTGTTATAGAATTCAATTTTTTCTACTTAAACATTTACATGTTACGGTGGGGGTCACATACATCAGTGATCCAGGACTATTTCTGGTTCTGTGCTCAGGTACCATAACCGGTACTAGAAATGGAACAGGGTGGGGTATAGAGGTATCAGCACATGCAAGGCAAACATCTTTATTCCCTGAACTAGCTCTCTGGGCCCCCCAGAAATATTTACTCTAAAAGGTAATAAACTTCAAGTAATTTTGTAAAAAAAAAAAAAAAAAAAGATTAGTCAACACCTTAGTGGCAAACTAAAACATTCAGAGACATATCTTAGTTGAACTAATATATGGGCCTTTAGAACAAACAACTAACATCCCTGAGATTAGTTTTCTTTCTATAAAACTGAAGGTAGGGGTCGGAGTGATAGCCCAGCGGGTAGGGGAGTTCGCCTTGCACTCGGCCGGCCTGTGCCGCCCCGGGTTCAATCCCTGGCATCCCATATGGTTCCGAGCACCGCCAGGAGTAATTCCTGAGTGCAGAGCCAGGAGTAACCCCTAAGCGTCGCCGGGTGTGACCCAAAAAGGAAAAAAAAAAAACCCTGAAGGTAGAAAAACAGCTACCTTTCATCATGTTTTCTTTAAATATCTATCTTTAATAATTGCTGTTTTCTAAGTATATCAGCTCCTGACAAAAGTATATACTTAGAAAACAGCAATTACTACTACTGGTATTTCTATTATCACAGAATATTAAGAATTTCAGGGACCGGAGATAATGTGGCTTCATGGAAGAGTATATGGTCTTCAGATGTGAGACTCTCAATTTGATCTCCAGTACTGCTTTCCCCCCCTCACCCCCCAATTCATCTAAAAAAGAACTTAAGAAAGTCTATTAGCTTAATTTTTTGTTGTTGATACTGTTGCTACAATGTCAGAGATCACACCCAGGGCCAAACCCATGCAAGGCATGTGCTCTATACCACATGCTTAGCCCAAGATATTCCTTTAGCTTTACATAGACATTTATAGAAAACATTGTACTCTAAGATTTTAATCTTAACTTTTTCACTAAAATTAAAACAAAAAATTAAATGACCTACCATCAAGTTTCCATTATATTGCCGTGACAATAATCTTCATAAACAAGCTAACTCTCTGTTCATTTTATCATTTTTCTGTTTTAGTTAAATAAAGTTTAACTTTTTGTCTTTTTTTTTTAACCATTTAAGAAATGAATGACAACTCTAAACCAGAAATTCCAGAAAGGTGGGGACCAAGTTAATACAGCTAAGCAAGACAGCTTTCTACTATCAATCATTACACTGCTCCTAGATTTGAGTCTAAACAAAGGGCATTGGTCCCCTGAGCACCGCCAGGAGTAATCCTGAGGGCAGAGCCAGGAGTAACCCCTGAGCATCGCCGGGTGTGACCCAAAAAAGCAAAAAAAAATATATATAATAAAAAAAATAAACAAAGGGCATTCACTAAATTAAATTTCATAAACACTTACTGAAATAGTAGCTCTCAACTCAGCAATAATAAAGACAGAGGAGTTGGACTCTGCATTAACCTCACAAAATAAATCTGCCAACGAATATACCACCTAATAAGTCAGTTACTGACTGAACATTTTACCAAGTGGCACTCCTACTTCAGAGAACAGCAACATTCTGAATAAAATACATAAATCAACACTCAGAGTCTCTCAAACTGCAAAAGCAAGAGACAAATTAAAAATAAAGCGGGAATTTTAGGAACCACTTGCCTTGCCAGGCGTGGTCCCTGAGTTAGAGTCAGGAAAAACCCTGAGCACTGCCACATGTTTAAAAAAAAAAAAGGGAGGGGGAAAGAAAAGATAAAAATGAAAATTAATTTGAGCAAATTTTTATAGTGACAAATCATAATTTAATCTAGCCCACAAGTGCTTATCATTTTTATCTTCAATAAATTTTGTTTTCAGTTATTCACTGAGATTTTTTTTACCTCTAGTCCTATTTATTAATTTATTCCCTCCTCTCCATTCCTTTCCCGTCATTAACTTTTTTATTTTGTTTTGCTGTGGGGTCACACCCAGTAATGCTCAGGGTCTAAGGCCAACTTGGTGCTCAGGAGTCCGTTCTCTCAGCACTAAGCAGATCATGCAGTATCAAGGATCAAATCTGGGCCTCCTACATGGAAAGCAAGAGCACTAGAGTCCACTGAACATCCCTCTAGGCCTTCCTTCATGGCTCGCGATGATGTCACTGCTGTGGGGACTGCCACACATGACTGGCTATGGCACTTGGATATTTGTTGTATCTGTACCACTTACCGAGGCTCGATCAAGTTCTCCATCTGCCAAACCTGGCTCCATAGTGAAAGAAGATAGATTTATGCTTCTCTTCATCAAAGATCAGCCATCCTGCAAAGGTGGAAAACCTAGAACACAAAAATCAGATGATTAGGACTGATATAAAGTAGCAATATGTAGAAAATAAAGGAGGGGGAAAGTACATTTTTAGGTGAAGACTACTGAAATAAAGGAAGAAAAACTTTTGCCATAGAAAGTGAAAAACAATAAAAGATGTGTCACAGATGTGATTAAAGTGTAGAACATATGTTAGATATGTGGGAAACCAGGTTCAATTCCTGTCACTGCATCGGTCCCCAAACATTATCAAATGTGGCCCTCAAGTCCCTGAGCAATGCCAGATATGGTCCAGAGGCATCAAGTACCACAGTGTATGGTCCACAAAAATAAATAAAAATTATATGGGTAAAGAAAAAACCTTCACAAAGACATTCTAAATTAAATATAGAGCAAAGCAAGATTAAAAGCGTGAAATTGCTCAAAAACTGAAATCTGCTTATATCTGCTAACAATGAGACAAATTTTATATCACCTTTTTCATCATTGCATTGGTGAAAACTAAAACTATCCTAATTTAACACAACATGGTCAACATCAAGGAAAGTAGGTGTTCCTCAGTTTTCTGATAATATAAACTGAAAAAAATATATAGGACAATTTGTTATGCATGCTTTCATCTAAGTTCAAGATTAAAAATTATACCCCATATACAAATGCACTAATACATAAAAAAAAGATCCAACAAAATAATGGATATGATGGGGGGGAAACAAGACAATTCCACTGTAAATCAGGAGGCTGGCTACATTAAACTAATAATTTAATAATCCAATTGCTTCAGAATATCTGGCAGCATATGTGTGTATGTGTGTGTTGTGTGTGTACATAACACACACTCACTAAATTGTAAAAGAAGAAAAACAGTGAGAAAAGTAAAAAGTTATGTTGTCAAATATAAAGTTTGATGTTTGGCACCTCATATGGACGCCAAGCCCTCCAAAAAGTGATTCCTGAGTACCGATCCAAGAGCAAGCACTAAGCACCATCAGGTGTGGCTCCCTAAACCCCGCCCAAAGGAAAAAAAAAATAGAGGAACAAGAAAGAAAGATGGCTCAATGAGTTAAACATGTGTTTTGCATAAACTAGAAGGACTTCTCAACGGTTGGAATCCAAAAGGGAAAAAGGTTAGTTAAGATAGAGAAGGGAAACAGTGTTCTACTAATTGTAGGCAAAAGGATATATATATATAGATATATATATATATATATATATATACATATATATATGCATGTATACATATAACCCCTAAATGTATGTATTGCAAGCCACATGTGTAAAAAGGAGGGGGAGTTAAAGAGAGAGAGAGAGAGAGAGAGAGAGAGAGAGAGAGAGAGAGAGAGAGAGCGAGAGCTGGGGCCGGAGTGATAGCAAAGTGGGTAGGGCATCTGCCTTGCACACAGCCGACCTGGTTTTCAATCCCGAATTCCATATTGTGCCCCAAGCTCCGCCAGAAGTAATTCCTGAGTGAAGAGCCAGGAGTAACCCCTGAGCATTACAGAGTGTGACCCAAAAGAAGAGAGAGAGAGAGAGAGAGAGAGAGAGAGAGAGGAGGAGGTGGAGGAGGAAAGGAGAGTGAGGGAGGGAGGGAGGAAGAGGAAGAAGAGGAAGAGGAGGAACAGGAGGAACAGGAGAGAGGGAGGAGGAAGAGGAGGAGGAGGAGAGGAAGAGGAGGTGAGGAAGAGGAGAGAAAAAGACTGGGTCCTCTGGGATGAACACAAAGCCACGCAGAGAATGGAAAGCTACCCGTGGTGTATTCAATGTGCTCAAAACAGTAACAATAATGGACCTCATTCTCAACAATGGAGACGTTACTGGCGCCCGCTCCACCAAATTGATGAGAGGGAAGACAAGTGACAAGTAACAAGCTATAATAATTTTTTTAAATGTGTTTTGCAGCAAGAGACCTGGGTTTGATCCTCCCAACCCATGGCTCCCTGAGCACCAAGAGAAGTGACTCCCAAAACAACACAACACTTAGTATCAGACCCCAAAAAAATACTTAGTATTTCTGTACTTTTTATATATTTATAATTGACTTTTTTTAAATTTAGGCAAGCAAATTTATATAGGATCAATACCAATGTTTTAGAATACATCATCGGTACATCACATTCACTACCATAGTGACAGCATCCTCCCACCAATGATGCCTAGTACCTTTTCGTGTTATTGACCCCACCCCCAATACATGCACACTCTACGCTCAAATCTACAGAAAGATTCTCAGGTTCTCTTATCATTGGCTACTGTTAATTTCTGTACTCTATTTCTTTACACTCTACACATGAGTAAGAGCATTTAGAAAGAGTATTAAGTATTAGTCCTTCTCCTTTCCATTCAACTCACTTAGCATGATACTCCACAGTTCCATCCACGTTGCAGTGAATAGACAGGTTTTTATCTTTGCTTAAAGCTTAATAGTATTCCATTACATGCATATACCACAATACCCACTAATCTGTTCTTAGACACTTGGATTGTTTCCAGATCTTGGGTATTTTTGAACAGTGCTTCAATAAACATAAAGAGTATAAATATCTTTTCTAATAAACGTTTTAATGCTCTTGAAGTAGATGCCAAGAAGTAGGATCAAGAAACCTTTGAAAGCTCTATTCATCATTTTTTTAAAGAAGTCTGCATATTACTTTTTACAGTGACTGAACAAGATGACAGTTTCACCAAAAGTAGATGAGGATTTCTTTTCCCCCACATTCTTGACAGTACTGATCATTTCTAGAATCTGTGAGGTGAGCTACTCTCACTGTGGTGAGTTGGTAACTTGATCACTTGACATCCGGTTATTCATCGATTTGCTCGGCGGGGGCCAGTAATATTTCCATTTGACCCTATCACGTGCCGAGTGTAGCCCAATGGCATCTGGTTGCTTCCAGGAATACAAAAGAGCCTGTTAACTTAGTCATTTCAGTCTGCATTCCTCTAATAATCAATGATGTTGATTACTTTTTCATGTGCCTATTGGTTTTATGTCTTCTTGAGGGAAATATCTATTCACCTTCTTTCCCCATTGTTAATGGGACCACTGAATCTATTTACAATAAATAAATTTTGAATTTATTTTGAATTTTGAATGCTTTAAATGTTGAATGCTTTACAAAACTTAGGTATGCCTTGTCAGATGTATGATTATTTTCTTTCACTCATTTACATTATATTTTTAACTTGGTAATAATTTCTTTTGAACTGAAGAAACTTAGTTTGATATAATCTGTTTAGTTGCTTTTGAATCCACATCAAGTGATCCCAGGAGCTAACACTACTCGCTCTGTGCTGGATATCCTGACTGCATTCTGAAAATCATGTGGTGCCAAGGATCTGAACATGGAACTGCACACAAAGTAAGGGCTCATCCCTTGAACCAGTCCTCAGGTCCTCTTTGCCTTTAATAAGAGACCATTCAGTGCTTGTTGTAATATGGAACTAATGGAGATAAATATTGTTTAGGTACTGTTTGGAAAGCTTTATATCACTCCTTCAAATCTGAATGATAACCTAGCTGGGTAAAATAGTCTTGTTGAGAACTGTATTTCATCCAATTTGTTTGCTATGTTGTCCTATTCTCTTCTGGTTATAGTTTCATTTGACAGCTCTACTGTGGGAGGCCAGAGATATCACAGGGCTTAGGAGCATGCTGCATGCAGTGATCCCCCATCAGCATATGGTCTCCTGAACAGGGCCAGGAGTGATCCAGAAACACAGACCTACTGTGGGTAGTATGGTGGCTCCTTCTAAGTAAGTTTCTTCTTTGATTGCTACTCTTAAGATTGTGTGTCTTTCACTTTTGCCATTTTTATTATAATGTGGCTTCTTGGTAGTTTTCTGTTTGAGTTTATTTTGTTTGCATTCAAGTGTTTCTTGGCTCTAGGTATATAACCTGATCCTCAGAGTGGGCAATTCCAGATATAACTTCCTTAAATCAATAATTCTTCCCATTATTTTTCCTCTCCTTCTAGGACTCATTCAGACATTGTTTCTTTTTTAAACTGGGTCTCACACTCTCACGACTTCTATTAAATATAGTGCTAGAAGTACTTGCATAGCAATCGAGAAGAAAAAGGACACTAAGGGCATCCAGATAGGCAAGGAAGAAGTCAAGCTATCACTATTTGCAGATGACATAACATATAGAGAACCCTAAACTCTCAAAAAAAAAAGCACCTAGAAATAATAGATACCTATAGTAGAACGGCAGGGTACTAAATCAATTCCCAAATATCAGTGGCTTTTCTGTATACATATAACAAAAGAGAAGAGATATTAAGAAAACGATCCTATTCACAATTGTGCCACAGAAAATCAAATACCTAGGAATCAGCTTAATGAAGAGTGTAAAGAACCTGTACAGCCCATCACCTCTGGGGGTCCCGGAAGCAGCCGGATGAGACTTCGCCCATCACACTAGCCACCATTTTCGCTGTCCGGACTGGGGAAACTGCCTCACGAACAGATTAACAGAGCAAAACCAGTTCAATCCCAGGTCCATTAAAATAGTGGAAACAGTAATGTCTTTTAATGCACTGAATTCCACGAAGAGCAGGACAGTTTGGCGGGAGGTAGAGATAAAGAGGAGAGAAATGACATACAGAACCCGCCAAGTAGTTGAGGTGTGGGAGGGGGGAGGGAGGTGGGGACATTGGTGATGGGAGATGGGTTTGGGTAGAGGGATGGGTGTTGGAACACTGTAGAACCAAAACTCTACATGAACATCTTTCAATTGTATGTCTAAAATGGTGTAATAATATTTGGGGGGGGGAATAATAAAATAAAATTAAATTAAAAAAATTTTTTAAATTTTAAAAAAAAAGAACCTGTACAAAGAAAACTACAAAACACTACTTCAAGAAATGAAAGAGGACATGAGGAAATGAAAACACATTCACTGCTCATGGATTGGGAGAATCAACATTGTCAAAATGGTAAAACTCCTAGGACTTTATACAGATTCAATGAAGTCACTATAAGGATACCCATAACATACTTCAAAGAAATTGACCAAACACTCTTGAAATTTGTATGGAATAATCACTTGATCACTTGACATCCCTTTATTCATCAATTTGCTCAAGCAGGCGCCAGTAATATTTCCATCTGACCCTAGCACGTGCCAGTGTAGTCCAGTGGCATCTGCTTGCTTCAGGAATACGAAGAGCCTCAAACTGTTCATTCAGGGTTTTGACGAAGAAGTCTGACCATCTCATAGGTGGACGGCCATGTGATCTTTTTTTTTTTTTTTTGCTTTTTTGGGTCACACCCAGCGATGCTCAGGAGTTACTCCTGGCTCTGCACTCAGAAGTCACTCCTGGCGGTGCTCGGGGGACCATATGGGATGCCGGGGATCGAACCTGGGCCGGCCTGGGCCGGCTGCATGCAAGGCAAACGCCCTACCCGCTGGGCTATCGCTCCGGCCCCCATGTGATCTTTTGACATCCTGTGGTATCCAGTCGGTAATGGCTCTAGTCCAGTGGTCATCTCCAAATTGCATTACATGTCCAGCCCATCTGATTTTCAATACCTTGGCAAATGAGACAGCGTCCCTGACTCTGGAACAGTGACAGAGGTCGGAGCTCCAGATTCCTTCTTTTCACTTGAGTGACTCGTGATATTCCATGCATAGCTCTTTCGATTCCTTTTTGGAAGACCCGAATAGCATTCTCATCCTGCTTTCGTAGGGCCCAGGTCTCTGAGGCGTATGTTATTGCAGGAAGAACGGTGGAGTTGAAGAGATGTGCCCAGAGTCGGAGGTTCTTCGTCTTTTTAGCTATTTCTTCAATGCTTTTGAAGGCATTCCATGGTGCTCTCTTCCTCCTGTGCAGCTCAGGTTTTAGGTCATTCATCAAGTTGACTTCTCGACCTAGGTACACATAACTGCTGCATTCAGCGATGTTTGTTCCATTGAGAGTAAATGGGGCCTCTGGAACTAGTTCATTTTTCATAAACAGTTTTCTTTAGATTCAGCTGTAGACCTATCTTTCCACATTCTCAGGTCGAAGTCAGCCAGCATTTGTGCCGCTTGGCTAATGTTTGGTGTTATTAGAACCATGTCATCAGTGAAGCGGAGGTATGGAATAATAAACACCCAAAAATAGCTAAAGCAATTCTTGGGAACAAGATGGGAGGCATTACGCTTCCCAACTTCAAACAGTACTACAAAGCAGTAGTAGTTAAAACAGCATGGTATTGGAATAAAAACAGAACTGTGGAGCTATGGAATAGAGTTGAGTATCCTGATACCCATTCTCAAAAACATGATCATTTCATCTTTAATAAAGGAGCAAAAAGTATACCAAATGGAGCAAGGAAAGCTTCTTCAACAAGTGGTGCTGGGAAAACTGGGCAGCTACATGCAAAAGAATAAATTTGAACCTCTGCAAAAAATCATGCACAAAAAATCAGATCAAAATGAATTAAAGAGCTCAGTATCAGACCTGAATCCATAAAGAACACTGCAGAAAATAAAGGAAAAACCCTCCACAACATTGATGCTAAAGGTATCTTCAAAGATGAAACACAACTAGCAAAGCAACTAGAAGCAAATATAAACATATGGGACTACATGAAACTAAAAAGCTTCTACACCGCAAAAAGAAACAGTGACCAAGATACAAAAACAGTCTACACAATGAGAAAGAATATTCACCCAATACCCATCTGATAAAGGGGTTAATAGCCAGGATATATCAGGCACTGGTAGAACTTTACAAGAAAATAAATAGCCAATCGCATCAAAAACTGGGAAGAAGAAATGAACAGAAACTTCAACAAGGAAGAAATTAGAACGGCCAAAAAGTATATGAAAACTGTTCATCATCACTAATCATCAGAGAAATGCAAATCAAATCAACAATGAGATATCACCTCACACCACAGAGACAGCCACAGATCCAAAAGAGCAAGGACAACAAATGCTGGTGTGGATGCGGGAGAAAGAAATTCTCATCCATTGTTGGTGGGAATGTCGACTGGTGCAGGCTTTTTTGGCAAACAATATAATATGGACATTCCTCCAAAGACCAGAAATTGAACTCCCATTTGACCCAGCCATACCACTCCTGGGAATATATCCTGGTAAGCCCAAAACACACAGCATAAACACCATGTGCACTTTTATTTTCATAGCAGCACTATTCACAATAGCCAGAATCTGGGAACAACCAGAGTGCCAAAGAACTGATGACTGGATAAAGAAACTGTGGTACATCTCCACAATTGAATACTATGCAGCTGTTAGGAAAAATAAAGTTATGAAGTTTGCCTATAAATGGATGGAAATAGAGAAGATCATGTTGAGTGAAATTAGCCAGAAGGAGAGACAGATATAGAATGACTGCATTTATTTGCAAGACATAAATATATATGTATATATGTGTATGTATATATACATATATAAGTATGTATATATGTATGTAGATAAGTATGTATATCGGAATCCCCTCTCGTCAGAACTCCACCCAGCAGAACAGCTGATCACAGCTCGGCTTGCGCTGTAGTCGTACAGAACATCAATAAATGCTGGAGATCAGAGGTGACTACAAGAGTATGATACTGGAACGGCAGAGCCTGGCAAGCTACCCGAGTCCGTATTTGATATGCCAAATCCAGTAACAATTATAGACCTCATTCCCATGACCTGATGGAATGGTTTGAGGCTCTTTATGTTCCTGGAGCAAGCAGATGCCCTTGGGCTCTACTAGCATGAGACAGGACATATGGAGATGTTGGAGATGTCACTGGTGCCCCCTCAAGCAAATCGATGATGAATGGGAAGACAAGTGATATACATATATATGTATATGTTATATATGTGTATATATGTATGTATATATACATATATGTATGTGTGTATATACATATATTATGATACTAATATCCAAGGTCAGGCAAAACATGAATCAGGAGGTCTTGTCAACAAGTGGAATCTACCACAAACAGGTGGGAGTCAGAGGTTCAGTAAGACAGAGAAGGGAACAGTATGCTAATAATTGTTGAAAATTATAATACCAGTCTAGAACTGAGCATTGAATACAGGCAAAAGATACACATGATAATCTCTAAACGTATGTATTACAATGCACAATGTGTAAAAGAATGGAGAGAGAGAGAGAGAGAGAGAGAGAGAGAAAAGAGAAAAAAGATAAAGAACCTGCCATAGAGGCAGGCTAGAGAGAGGGAGGAGGGAATTGGGGACATTGGTGGTGGGAAATGTACACTGGTGGAGGGGATGGGTGCTAGAACACTGTATGATCGAAACACAAACATGAACATCTTTGTAATTGTATACCTCATGGTGGCATAATGAAATATTAATAAATAAATAAATAACCAACCAGCTAGATGATAGATAGACAGACAGACTGTGTCTCTGATATTTTCACTTTTAATTCTTTTCCAACACATTTTAAATGGTGGCTTCTCTGCTTCTTCGCTGCTTGCTGCACTGTAGTGGTGAGGATCCGGCTACACGCAGGCTTGAGTAAATCAATTCCAGGTAGAGCCTGTGGGGCTGGGTTGTGTCCCTTCCAAGCCCTGCTGAGACTCTGCTGCAGACCTGTACTGCCAGCCGTGTTCGCAGTCCCTGCTGCCTCACTCTCATCACCATCCCCAATGCAGCCTCAGCCTGCTGCCACAGTCCTTGATCTTGGGCAATTTGGCACAAATCTCGGCTTCTGATGCAGAGTGGAATGGAGGTGACCTCTGTCTTCAAGGGAGCAAGCAGCTGTCTGCCGACTACCTCAATCTCAAATGCTCGGGGAGTCACTTTTTTGGCAGGAGTTAGATATATGCCTGCTGCAGTGGTCACAGTGAAACCTGCCAGGCCCAGGGTTCATGAGGTGGAGTCTCCCGCGCAGGGTTTGTGAGCGTAGAGATTCTAATTTCCAGCCACAGCTTCTTCTCCCACATCCTTATCTGTGTCTGACCCCACCCAATTCTGGGGTTGCCTGGACCTCCTTATCCGATCTGAAGTTCTGGGCGGCACCAGAGACTCTCCCAGAACAGTTTGCTGAGTCCTCCCACCCCCTCCCTCTAACCTAACATGTATTACTTTTGTACTTTAGATTTGAAAAGTCTTAGAAGCATGTATTTATCACAAGATTTGTGTTTTGAACTTTCGAATATCCTCTGAACCCCTGGGCTTGAGAGACAGTAAAACTGTAGAGCACTTTTCTTGAGAGCTGCTGCAGCCAAATACTGAACCGCTGAGCACTGCCACATGTGGGTCTTACCTCAATCCCTACCGGCCGCACATCCCCAAAAAATACCTTTCTTAAAACAGTTAACTACTCAAACAAACAAAAAATTAGAATTGTAGACATTTCTTGAAATCTTTAAGTTGCTTTGTTTTATACTACAGGTGCTTCGGGGATCAATTCCTGTGGCACTTGGAGGACCAAGCAGTATTAAGGATGGAACCTCGGGCTCCAGTATGCAAAGCATGCTCCAGCCCTTTGATGCCCTCCAGAACCATCCCCACCCCACCAACTTCCTTTCTTCTACAAATAGTAAAGGCTGAAATACAAATGCTTATAAAAAAAAAACACTCTTGTGAGAGACATGATAGTACAGGGAGTAAGGTGTTGGACCTTGAATGCGAGTGACCCAGCTTCCCCACACCCAAGATGGTCCCTTGAGCACCGCCAGGAGTGTGCCTTGAGCACAGAGCCAAGCATAAACCCTGAGCACCACTAGGTGCTCAAAAAAAACATTTTTTTAAATACTCTTTAGATGAGTTCTAGAGAACTGCCGTTTGTTTTAAGGGCTTTTGTTGTTGCTGTTGCTTTTTAGCTATAGATAAAATCAATAAATTTATCCTAAGTTGGTTTTCTACATACATATAACATATAATGTATGTTATTAGTCTCAAGATTCAATTCTTTTCAAGAACAAACACTGTGTTTTATTCATCAAACCAGAGCTAATTCACTGTGAAAATTAGTAAACATTGACTGCACTAAACTAATACTGTCAACTCAAATACTTAAATAAGAATTAAAAATGTAGATGATGCAAAATTATTTATGTATATGGGATACTAAAATTCAGACTTGTACCTGACAACATATTCTAGACACTGTTTTAAAAAAAAATAACAAAATTCCCGTAAGAACTTCAGAAAGATCTTACTAATTTTCATCCTGCCCATTCATATAAGGAACACAATTATTTGTAAGCAATATATTAGGCATTTCAAATACAATCCATAGAATTAGGAGACTTTTAAAAATCTTTTTTAAAAACCTGTCATGGATCTTGCAATTTAGAAAAAACAAATAAAAATAATTAAATTTTATACAGTATATTAAAGATGATACCTGGGGACAAATCAAACAGGGTAAGAAGAGAAGCAGAAAGAATTATTAATTTAAACAGTAAATTCACAGCAAGTCTCTGAAAAGATGACATCTGATCAAATAATTGATGTAGAAAGGAAATTAGTCATGATGTATGATAGGAAACAGTGCAAAGGTCCTAAACACACAGACATAGCTTGCAAGTTTGAAGAACAGCAATAGAGTGTAGCTAGAATCATGTGAGACAAGGACTATGATTAGAGACGAGATCAGAGGTCAAAAGATCAAGCAGATCATCTACGGTCCTACAGGCAGGCCGCTGTAAAATTTATTCTTTACAAGGACATAGGAAGTCAGAAGAGGAAAGAGAGTGACAGGATCTGACTCACACTTAGTTGCTCTCCATATTGGTAATATAGTAGTGAGGAAAGGTTGGAAATAGGAGTTCAATTAAAAGGCTGTTACAGTAATCCAATAAAGAGGCAAGAACAAGATGAAAGAGCCACAGAAATACTAAGAAACAGGATCATTCTATAGATAAGGGCGAGGGGAAATTGGAGGCAGTTCTGAAGAAATGAACAATAATGTACCATTAAAGACGAAGAATACAGATTTGAAATAACTAAGAATGTTAGTCATCAAATAAGATGGGTGCAGATACTGAGATAACAAAGTCTTTTTCTTTGGAGTATGGAGTAGGGGAAGGGGCAAACATCAATCTGAAATTGAGTTTAGGATATGCTAACAGATTTCTATTCAATATTTAAGGGGCATGCTGAGCAGACAATCGGTTACCAGAGTCTGAGAGTTGTCTTACTGGTGGTATGGCAAATCCCACATGACTGAATCAAATTATCAAGGAAGCAGTTATCAAAAGAAGACAGTTTTCTGAACTTCTCAGGCTTTGCATTCATCTAGCTCAGCAAAGCTACTCCCAAAATGTGTTGGCTGATTAAGTCTTTGAGGCACAATAGTGAAAATTTTATTCCATCTTTGGTCTATTATTTATTTAAATTAAAGGGTCATTATTACCTGCCTCAAATTTCTATTTGCTTTTCTATAAACCAATATTCATCACATTGTAATAATGTAAAGACAACAAAAGATGACAAAGTCTCAGCACTATCACAGAGATCAAGTTTCAGCAATATCAAAAAGAACATGATTAGTAACTAACAGTCCACTTAGCTCACTATTTTAACACTTATCACCTAAGAAATTCAGTATACAATTAAAAATAAATTACTACACATTTAATCTGCTTCATTTCTTATTCATCAATCAACTTATTGCTGATATTTAATGCCTTTCCTATTCCCTAATTACACATTACCAGTTTGTTCTTGTTGTGGTTCTAGTACTGAGGTTACAGGGGGTCCAGGGAGGGTTGCACACCCGGCAGTTCACAGGACTTATTCCTGGCACTGCATTCATGGATCATGCCTGGCAGGCTTGGGGACTGTGAAGTGCCAGGGATCGAATCAGTTCAGCTGCATGTAAGGCAAATATCCCACCTGCTGTACTATTCATTCCAGCTCCCTCAGTAAACAATATTTATGCAAAGTGCCAGGAACCAAACATGTTTAACTTTAGACCTTACAGATCACAGAATCTCCATTACAAATACTTAGCTCTGTCCTTCTAGTACAAAGATAACCACAGAAAATATAAAAACAAATGAGCCTTAAAGAATGTATTTATAAAGCAGGGCATAGTTTGGTGACTTACTATAATGTCTTAGCCTTAATATCACATAAGTAGTAGAATTGTAGGCAGGATCAAGTATAGTTTTAAATCACTATCACTATCACTATCTTCCTGTTCATCATCTATTTGCTCGGCGGGCACCAGTAATATCTCCTTATATCCTGTCTCATGCTAGTAGAGCCCAAGGGCATCTGCTTGCTCCAGGAACATAAAGAGCCTCAGACAATTATCTTAGGTCATGGGAATGACCTAATATAATGTTACTGGTATTTGGCATATCAAATATGACACAGGCAGCTTGCCAGGCTTGCCGTGTGGGTGGCATACTCTTGTAGTCACCTCTAAATACAGCATTTATTGATGAACTGCGCGGCCACCAGGCTGTGATAGGAACATCAGCTGCTGAGTGGAGTTCTGACGAGAGGAAAGTCCGATGTGGAAGATGGCGGCCCTCATGGAGTAGGGAGGGGTCGTCTGGCTTGTTTTTTGAGGCCCTCTGGACCCCTCCCCACTCCATGAGAGCCGCCATCTTCCAAATCGGACTTTCCTCTCATCTGAACTCCACCCAACAGCAGACAATCCTATCACAGGGTGGGTGCCTGGATCATTGACACCCACCCTGCAGCAGTTTTTTTTTTTCAATCCGGCCCAATTACGCTGATCCAGTGACTTACAGACATGGGGCAGAACTGCTACTTGCTTTCCCTGTGCCCAGCGGCTCACGAGGCACCGGGAGGGATGGCGGGTTCTAGCCCTGGCCCGCCATACTTTTTTAAATAAAGTCTATCAATTTGCTAACGTTGCCTTAAATAAGTACAGCAAAACCTCTAATAACATGATTTTGTTCAATATCCTTTTACTGATGTTGATAATGTTGATAGGGCAGGAGCAATAGTCCAGCAAGGAGGGCGAATGTGGCCAACCCGGTTCGATTTCCAGCATCCTATATGGTCCCCGAGCACTGCCAGGAGTAATTCCTGAGTGCAAAGTCAGGAGTAACCCCTGAGCATTGCCGGGTGTGACCCAAAAAGACAAAAATTAAAAAAAAAAAAAAAAAAGAAATGTTGATAAGAAAAAAAAGACTAGACTATGGTGATCCAAACAATGGTACTCATCAAGAAACTGATGTTAAAATATATCATTTTTCACTTAAAATTTCAGTTTATTAGAATCCACCAAAGCCATTAAATGAGGACTACGTGAACAACAGTCTGGGAAAAAAATAACACACAATGATTTTCTCACCATTCTGGAAGCAAAGTCTGAAACTGAGGCATCCATCAGCAGGCTTGGCCTCTTCTGAGACATCTTGCCCTGCTGTGTAGGGTCCTCTCTCTCCAGCATTTCTTCTCTCTCCAGCATTTCTTCATGGACTCAGACATTCATAAAGGAATGGCATAATGCTGTTCCTTTATGGATGTCTGAGTCCAAACTTCCTTCTTCACACAACTATGTAAGTAGTTCAATCAGCACAAGACTAATGACTGCATTTCAATTTAACTACCTCTTTAAAGACCTTATCTTCAAATATATTCATTATCTGAATAATAGGACTATAGCAGTGTTTAGAACTATAACATAAACTTGAGGGGTGGGGGTGGGAATATAATCCAGTCTGTATAAAAAATAAGGTTTAGGTATGATTTTATGGGAGCCAATTTAAGAAGTGGGCTGTGAAGATTCATTTTGCAACAACTTGGCTAAACTGTAGTTCAGTATTTGACCAAATATGCAAATGCTATTGTTAAGGTTGTTTTAGATATGATTAACAATGAAATCAACTGATTTAGCTACAACAGATTATCCTGTATGGACGAAGTCATCAACTTTGAGTCCACACAGGTGAAGACAGCAGGGGGGGAAAAAGGGACTGTACTTTTCCTCTAACATATTCTTCCTGAAGTCAGCACTGGGTTCAGACTGCAACATCAACCCATCTCCTGGGTTTCTCGTCTGTCGCCCAACTCAACAAATTCCAGACTTGCCAGACACAACAATAGCATGAGCCAGTTCCTCAGAATAAATCCCTTTCTTCCGCCCCATTCCTCATCTCTGTCTACACACATGCATATTATTGGTTCCCTTGTTCGGCAGACACCTGACTAACACAATATGTATGTATCTATCCATAACTTGTCCTCATAAATATAGATTCAGATATATTTATCTCATCACCACCCTCCATGTATCACCCTCCTCTGGATCACAGAAGCTAAAGACATAAGAAGTCAATTCGAAAATATCTTTGCTCCTGGGAATCTAGAAGCGATTAACATTCAGACAACTAAATGCATCAGCACAGTACTTGAAGGCAGAAAAAGAGACAGAAACCAAATCATTCTTCTTTTTTACTGCCGTTAACAGACACATGGGCTTTACCAGACCTGAGCTTTTCCAGTGATGACTAAGCGATCCCCGCCAGTTCCCTTGTTGATGGTGACAGGCAGAGACAATCAGCAGCCACCGTGGGCTGATCTGAGAGGCAGGAACAGCTTTCCAAGTTCTAGGCCTTCAGCTTCTCCAATACATTGAGAGCATTCAATTCCCTTTATTCAAATACCTGTAGTCATTTGGTTTCCTGATCTCACAATTAAACATTTTTAAATATAACGTGTATTAGGGGATAGTACTGGGAAGAACAAAAGGCAGAGAAAATATTCACAGGGTAGAAATTTAAAATACTAAACTGAGAACATGGCGGGGGGGGGGAAGTCAAGTTCTTTAGAAACCTCCTAGCAGAAGAGAAAAAATGATCACAAACACAGAGACCCTAAGACAGGACCATGGGGCACCTAGCAAGAAAAGTGGCAAGTTAGAATTACTAACAGAATGGTGAGCAGTGAGAACAGAAAAGTAAGCTGCTAAGCACAGAGAGTCTTAGATGATATGAGGATTTTGACTTTTAGTCTATATTAGATGGAAATGTTACTCCTGAAAAAAAAAAATTATAGAATTGGACTCATATAGTGCTGGCTAACAAAAGATGACAAATAAGACTACTGCTATAAGCCAGGCAAGAGACAATAGTTGCTTGTGCCAAAATAGTAGTAATGAATTGTGTAAAATATTCATATATTTTAATACAAAATATTTTGTACAAAAAATACAAAAAGAATTTGTTGATGAAAACAGGTATAAGGTATGAATTACAATCAGTAGCAGGGTCTAGAGAGAGGGTAGGAAGAAGGGAGAGAAGCAAGAAGAGAAGAGCAAAGGGGAGAAGAGAGAAGAGAGCTGTAAGAGCTGGGGAGAGGGAAGACCTTAGTCGACAGAGAAGAGGAAAAAAAGTAAAAGGAGAAAAGAGGGAAAGAGAAGACAGGAGGGTAAGAAAGGGAAAGAAAGAGAGGGGTAAAAGAGGAAATAGGGGGAACAGGGAGAGAACATAAAGATGGAGGGAGGGAGGAAAGTATAGGGTAAGGGAGTCGGAGACACAGACAGACAGAATTTGAAGAATTTTGTCCTGAGCAGCTGGAAAGAAAGTCATGAAAAGATACAAAGCACATTATGCAAAGCCATGGAGAGGGCGGGTGAATATCAGGAGCTCCTTTTGGAAATACTCATTTTGAAGTGCATTTAGGAAACTAAACAGAACATCAAGGAGGCAGTTGTACAAGCAGATGTGAAGCTGAGAAGTCAAAGGAGAAATACAGAATCAGCATACAGATGGAATTTATGACAAGAATGGAGACCCAGAAGATAGCTCAGTGGAAAAAGCAGCTGCCTAAAAAGCAAGAGACACTGATCCCCAATGATGCAACACAACATGCACTCTCAAAAGGCACCACAAATAAGTGTGCAATAGCTAGACAGCATTGTTGTATGAGTAGCATAAGTAATCATCATAACTAAAGAAAAGTTTGTGAAGCCCACCAAGCACCACTTCCAAGTGTGCAAGAACAATAACCAGATACGCAACCCCAGGGAACACCACAAAGCATGTGTGACTTCCAGTCATCAAAACAAGGGACCATAACAAGGAAGGGGAAATGAATGAAGACTGATTAATTTAGGAGACTTCTGTTCAGATCCTAAGAAACATAATGGTTTAAAGGATCAATATTTATAGAACAAATGGCTCCCAGGTTTTCATTTTCAAAATAAAAATTGGTATAATTACACTATGCAATCACTAGATATAAGTATGGAATGAATCTATATGTAAAAAGCAAAGACAACACACAAAACAGTTCAAATCAAATCATAACCTGATTGAAAAGGGGTCAGGATGAGAAAAGTAAAGTAAAATTAAGGTTAAGTGGCCTAAAGCATTCACCTTTGATATGTGCCCTATTCAATGATCTTAACAAGAAATAGCGCAAATGTGTCAAGAAATAAATGTGTAATGTTTTCTTGAAGCCAAATGCCAGAACTGAAAATACATAACAAAAAATACACAGAAATAGCACAATGGTTGTGATCCGAATTCAATCCTGGATACCCCAACATCACAAAGACAGTGACACCACATCCTCAGGGGCTCCATATGGAACCACTAGCACAGTAAGCTTAGTATCACTGGGAGTGGATCCAGGCCTCCTGAGCACCTCTCAGCAACCTCTTCCCCAAAAACATGCATAATAAAATATTCTAAAGGAGAGGATTATTAGAAGCATGAAGTATACATAATAAATTCCCCATCTCTCAAGGGAAGTCAAAAGATGCTTCAATAACGATAAATCTAGGAAAAGAGGTTGGAGTTCTTAGTACAGCAGGAGAGATTTTTTTTTTTTGCCTTACATATAGCAGAACCCATATTTGATCCCCAGCATTCCATAGGGTCCCCTGAGCACCACCAGCAGTGATCCCTGACTATCATCAGGTGTGATCCAAACCCAATCAATCAATCAATCAATCAATCAATCAATCTAGAACAGAAAAATATTAAGAGAAATTTAGAAGTAAACTTAATAGCACTAATCTCTAAGGAACAAGTTTCTAGAGAAGAAACTTTCTTTTCTGTTATTTTGACTTTTAGTCAAAAAATCCATAACCACGAGGAAATTTAATACATTTTTTGGTAGAAGAAGACAGTGTATCACAATCCCGAAGACTTGTTCCTGCAAATTGCCAAGCTAAAGCTAGGTCTGCATCCTAATTTAAACATAATTACTAGTTGAATTTAAAGTCTAAAGAATATTATGTTCCCTCTTTTGTTTCTTTTGTTATCAGTAGCCTAGACATTGTTCAGGGAACTGGAGCCTAACTGTCAATGCTTCAAACAAAGTTTCTGGAGAAAGTAATTTTTCAAAAACTTTTCTCTATTTTGGGCTTAAATTGTTACTATAGTCACAAAGAAAGAACAACTACTAAGTTGGTCTCTTAACAAATATATCATTTAGTCAAAACAACTCTCTGATAGCTGTCTCTGAAGGCAGCAACAGTTACATCTGCTTAGTCTGTTAATTAATCTACAGTGTTTGTACTAGGTAAAATATTCTAGGAAAGCTTGATATAATGAGACATTATACACTTGTGACAGTTTGAAAAAGCATGCCACCAATTCATACATATTTTGAAAGATAAATCCCAGTGCAGTGCTTTATTAAAGCAATTTAAATGGTTCTCATCAAAATTATTGCAAAATAGTGCTATTTTATATATATAATAAGTATATATATTCATATATATATATATATATATTAGAGCATAGTATATTGGCACCATGAATTACATTAAGGGATCAATTTTTGAATAAAAAGAATTCCATTCTAAAACTAACAAGGACAACAATGGTAGTGGTTACGATAATGGAATACTAGAAGGCAACAGGAAAGCTAGAGACTAAGGAGCAAGGGGAACATGACAGGCACATGTGAGCAAAATGAGCCTACTATACCGCACAACCTTAGAGAGATGGATGAGGATGACATGCAATCAGGGAAACAGAAAAATAAAACAGGACAAAAAAACAGACACATCACGTCAACTCTAAGAGGGAAAGGCAGGCTATGTTACCCAGAATTTTAAAGGTAAAAAGGAGACGAGTGGGGGTGGGAGGATACATTTAAAGGACTCCTCTTAACTTGGTTTAACACCTGTAGCAAAATGTAGATGTTCACACATATTGTCCACTCCCACAAAATCCTGATGCAAAAATAGCATAATAATGAATTTCTTTCTTAATAATAAATACATACCACTATGTCCCTAAAGTGCACAAATGTTAGTCATTATAATCTAGCTTACATTCAGTTAATAACTGTCTGATAAGACATTAAAACCCAATTAAATTCTGACTTAGAAATAATAATTTTTGTAATTCTGGATGTGGAAAATTCATTAAACACTTAAAAAATAAATGCATTGTTTTAGAGACATGTATAGTTACTAATAACAACAAAAACTAAAACTAAAACAGGAGCCAAAGAGTACAGTAGGTAAGGTGGTTGCTTTGCAAGAAGGGTCCGAGTTGAATTCCCAGAATGATATGGTCCCAAATCCCACCAGGGATGATGATCCCCTAAGCACAGAAAGCCCTGGGCACAGCTTGATATAGCAAAAAATTTTTAAAAAAAGATAAAATTAGTATAGATTTTTCTTGATCTGCTATTTTTACAAAGCACACCCTATTTCACACAGACTCAAGCCAGAACTATATCATTAATACTTTATTCCAAGGGAAACCAACTGGGCTAGCCTTAGTGAAAAAATAGAAAATTACCACCACTTAGTATTTGGCAAGGTTATAAATTAATTTTCCATTATCACTATATAAACCACTAATAAATTAATTCGTAAGTTTATGGCTTACAAGTACTGGTACCTACTGTGGCATCTTCATCAGTTACAATCCTTTAGAGCGCTCAAAATACACTCACAAAATACATTCATCAAACATTTACCTCTAATCATGTAGGAGGTTCTATTCTAGATTACACATATACAGAGAATAAATATTCCTATATTCAGAGGAAGCAAATTAAAGTAACTAGTATGGTAGAAAAGAGTAAGTATAATATACCTTATTACAAAGGTATGGACCTGAGAGAAAAACACAACAGCACAGAAGGCTATTAAACCTAGATAAATGTGTGGGTTTTTTTGTTTGTTTGGGTTTTTTTTTTTTGTTTTTTTTTTTTTTTTTTTTTGCTTTTGGTCACCCTCGGCAATTCTCAGGGGTTACTCCTGGCTCTGCACTCAGGAATAACTCCTGGCAGTGCTCGGGGACCATATGGGATTGAACCTGGGCCCGCACAGGCCAGTCGCATGCAAGGCAAACGCCCCTACCCACTGGACTATCACTCCGGCCCCAAATGTGTGATCTTAAAGGCACAGTCCCTCCTAAGATCTGTTAAGACAATTGAAACCAGGGTTCTGAAGCTGGCTGAGAGTGTAAATAGGGGCACCAGGAGAACGTGGGGAGTATGTGTGTGTGTGGCCCTCGGACTAGAGAGAACATGGGCCTCTGATGCCTGGCCAGCACCAAGGCCATGGGGCCCCTGGCGCCTGAACCAGATGGCCAGCACCAGGAGGAGAAGCTGCTCCTAAGGCCTAGGCCCAAGGGCCAGCAGAGCCACCAGGCCTGGTGCCTGAGCCCGAGGGCTGGCATCAAAGCTATAGGGCTACAGAGCTTCAGGGCTTCTGAGTACTGGTACCACCAGTGGTAGGGCAACACAGAGGAACTCAAAGAATAAGCCAGGGATTCAGAGACACAAGACATGGCAGCAAAAGACGAAACAAGGTAACTAGGGAAATAGATAGGGACATAGCCGAGGAGTCCAGAGAAAAGACGCCCTGAAGAGAAAAGCCCTGAGCTGAAAGGACTAAGGAAAAAAGGTCCCGACAGGAAGCGTCCTGGGAGAGGACCAGAAGCATGAAGCCTCGAAAATAGACATCTGGAAGTGAGAGGCCCTGACCCCTCAAAGAAAGAGCAGCCTGCAGGAGAAAAGGCCGGGAAAGAGAAAGGTCCAGGAGAGGTTCCTGCAGAGAGCAAGCAACTAGATGAAACAAAGTAAACATTAAAGAATAACTTCAGGAACCTCTAGGAGGAAGAGTGTCAGCCCCTGACACAGGCGGGGCCCTATCAGGCAGTAAGTACTGCTGGGGACCCAGCTAGGCCCCAGCATCTGCTGCAGTCACCCCTTGGCCCCCAAGTAATGTTAAGGCTATAGAATCCACAGGAGGTCCCTTTGAGCCTGGGGTCTTGGGACCTGGGGGGGGGAAGAGGCACAATTCCCCCTCCAAAAGTAATTTTAAGTTTTAACAGATAAAACAACTAAATCTAGGTGTTAGGCAACACGAAAACAAGACAAAACTGGACCTCACAAACCCCTTTATGTTAAATACATGTTAGCTACCAGAACAGATTATAAAATTAAATACAGGAGCTATAAGCATAGCTCATAAGTACAACACTTCCCTTGCATGCAGGAAGCTCTGGATTCAATCCCAGAAGTGCAATAAAAAAAGAAAAACCTAACTAGTATTAATTAATGCAGATCCTTTCATAAATATAATCTAAAGGAATTTAACTTGGGTTTCCTTTCTTTGGAAATTCATCTGGCTTTAAACAGTCACAAACAAAATGCGTTTACATTATCTCCCATTAGATAAAAATTCTTTCAAAGAGTAAAGGAGGGCCAGAGAGATAGTACAGCAGGTAAGGCACTTACTTACTTACCTTGCACATAGCTGACCTGGTTAGATTCCTGGCACAACACATGGTTCCCCAAGACCACCAGGAGTAGTCAGTAATCACTGAGCACAAAGTCAGAAAAAGCCCTGAGCAATGCCAAGTGTGACCCCACTTCCCTCGATCCAGCACAAAAAACATAAAACAAAGTAAACAAAAAAAGAGTAAAGAAAACACAATTTCAAATTACACTTTTTTTTAAACGCATGGAAATCAACTAGATTAAAAACAGAGTTTTCTTGGAGCCAGAGCGATAGCCCAGCGGGTAGGGCGTTTGCCTTGCACGCGGCTGGCCTGTGCCGCCCCATCCCATATGGTCCCCGAGCACCGCCAGGAGTAATTCCTGAGTGCAGAGCCAGGAGAAACCCTGAGCATTGCCGGGTGTGGCCCAAAGAGGAAAAAAAAAAAAGAGAATTTTCTAGTTTTAAGACAAACACTGTTTACACTGAGATTCTATCCTATATTAAATAAAATCACTGAAAATTCTACAGCTGAGAAAGGTTTTTACAAATATAGATGATATCACACTTAGTTACATAAATTTTCCTAGACTTCAGCCAATTTCTAAAAACTTCCTGAAACCTCATTCATGTTTGCCTTTTTCAACCTCAAGAAAGGACTGAGGAAAAGTTCAATAGTTAAAACACCTGCTTTGCATGCATACATAAATCAGAACCCCGAGTCACTAAAATGAAAGCATGTATTTCCAGAGTATAAAAAATATAATTCTATTCTGTTAAAATAAAAACAGAAGCCAGGGACCAG
>JAJIBD010005313.1:0-30802 GCA_021461705.1 Cryptotis parvus
TTTTTAAATTGAATCATGGAGAGGTATAAAGTTACCAAAAAATTCATGATCCAGTCTCAGTCATGCGCTGTTCCAACACCTTCCCTCCACGAGTGTACGCTTTCCCACCATAATGTCTTTAGATATTCCTCACATGGAGCCTCGCCTTCATAGTGAGGAAGTTCCTTCATGTAAGGGAAGCTTCCTGCACTTGGCCTAGAATTCTGCATCACAATGGCTTTTCTGGTTCCTTCTATGGGTCCTTTGGTTCAAAGACCTCCCATGCCTTTGGGCTGGCTCATTTCTCAGGCTATTTCCTTCAGAACACAGAGTCTTCCCTAGGCCTGCAACACCCCAGGTCCCACCAGGAGTGATCCCTGAGTGCAGAGCCAAGAGTAAGACTTCGGTACCCCTGGGTGTGGCTCAGAAACAAGTAGAGAAAAAACCATCAGATTACTTACTGTGAAGTTACTTAATCCGGCCCAGAGCCTGCGCAACAAGCCAGACCACCCCCACTCCATGAGAGCCTCCATTTTTCCATACCCGGACTTCCCCTGTCAGAACTCCACCCAGCAGACCAGCCTATCACAGCCTGGCTCATTGAGATCCACCCTGAAGCAGTCTTTTTTTTTAATCCGGCCCAGGTATGCTGATCCAGAGACTCACAGACATGGGGCAGAGCTGCTACTGGCTCTCCCTGTGCCCAGCTGCTCACGAGGCACTCAGGAGGGATGGTGGGTTCTAGCCCTGGCCCGCCACCCCAGCAGAGCCTCACAACAAGCCAGACAACCCCCACTCCATGAGGGCCTCCATTTTCCACACCGGACTTCCCCCTGTCAGAACTCCACCCAGCAGACCAGCCTATCACAGCCCATCTTGCCCCGCTGTAAGTGGCTGCGCCGGTTCATCAATAAATGCTGGATTTAGAGATGACTACAAGAGTATGTTACCTGCATGGCAGAGCCTGGAAAGCTACCCATGTCGTATTCGATATGCCAAATACCAGTAACAATTATAGACCTCATTCCCATGACCTGATGGAAAGGTTTGAGGCTCTTTATGTTCCTGGAGCAAGCAGGTGCCCTTGAGCTCTACTTGCATGAGACAGGACATATGGAGATGTTACTGGTGCCCAATGGAGCAAATCGATGATGAAGGGAAGACAGTGATACAGTGATACAGTGAAGTTACTTCAAAGGAAAGCAGCAACATTTATTCAGGTCAAGGGAATTTCTGTTGAGAAATCCCAAGAGAGGGAGGAGAGGGAGGCCCTCTGCGAATTTCAGGAAAGGGATCATGAGAAAAAGAATCAGTTATAAACTTGGGCCAAAGCCAAAGGAAAATGATACTAGAGAATCAGAGAGCTCTGTTTTGGCCACATCCCTTGCTTTGACAGGAGGAACTTTTACGAGATTGTTTGGAATAAATATTTTTTAACTATTAAAATGATTATTTTCTATTTTTTTCTCCACGTTGGTTAAACACTGTGGTTTGCAAAGCTGTTCATGATGCATTTGTTGCAGGCATTCAACAGTGCAGCCATCATCCCACTGCCACTGTGACCTTCCCTCCACCATTGTCTGCATTTTCCCAACCATCCTTCAGCCCTGCCCCCAGAGCAGGCTCACATCATTTATTTTATATTGCTTGTTACCACTAAATGGCTAAGAGAATGATCAAAATTTACTTCTGAAAAGAAACTTTGTGAAATTGTTGTATCTCACCATGGATATATTAAGTCTGTTTCTGAGGTTTGCTATCCTGTTTTTGCTAGTTTAGCCTTCGGTGATAATGTTTTTGTTAGTCAAGCTTAGTTGGCTTATACTTTACATTCCCATACAATTTGGTGTTTTCCTACTGGACTGTTGTTATTCTAGAGTTTGGAGAAATTTAGAATTTCTCCAAATTCAGAAATCCAGAAAATTCAGAATATTTAACTGGTCAGTAAGCTTCCATGGTGGCAGTGGCAGCTATTGGGGGTGTGAACGTGACTGCCACAGATTTGGTTGGGCAGGAAGTTGGCCCATGACCTTCTGCTAAGATTGCCCTGGAAGTCTCAGAAACGGGTGTATCCACGAAATTTTGGTGGCTAATTTATCTCTTTTGAGAAGTTGCAGATGTGGCTGCGGTGCTCAGCTCCATCAGCAGATGACAGACAGGAGACAGGCTTGTCTACCCCCTAGGCTCTGCCCCTGAGGCCCTGGGTGGTTGATGGTGTGACACAGAAAATGACTGGGCCCCCTGGGATGAACCCAGAGCCATGGCAGAGCCTGGTAAGATACCCATGGTGTATTCGATATGCCAAAAACAGTAACAATAATGAACCTCATTCCCAATGAATGGAGACGTTACTGGCTCCCGCTTGGAGCAAATCGATGAACAATGTGAAGACAACTGACAAGCGATACAAGTGAGTTATGAGTTTCTGGAGTAGGTCCAGCAGATGGTGGCAGATGTGGAATGTTGGTGTGGCTGCCAGAGCTCCCTGGAAGTACAGGGAGGTGGGCAGAGGTCTCCCAGCCGACTCTGCAAAGCCCTGGAGTTTTCAACCAAAAAAAAAAAAACCCACCAGCGTATCTGAAATTTTTTGGTAATTTGGCTTTTCTGTGGAGCTCAGTTGTGAGGCAGTGGAGTTGGCCTTTAGGCATGAGGGCGGTTCCTGGGGTGAGTGGCTGCTGGGGCTCCCGTTTGATTGTCCATTTCAATTGCCAGTTCAAGAACATTTTATTACCTGAGTGCAATATTGTGGTCTGATCTTAATTTGCTCCAGCTAATGATGACAAAAATCAATTTGCTTTTCTGTTTCCCAAGATTATAAAAGTACAGAGCAAACTTGCTATATTAAAGGACGAAAGAAAAAGAAAGGATGATTGCTGTATAATAAACTCTACAATGTCACATGTATAATTGATTCAGCAATTACATGATAAGCATTAACTAGTTAATGCTCTAGCAAGTGTTGGCAATATAAAGATTTAAAAGTATATACTGACTTAAAAGTTCTTAACAATCTCAAGGAAGACCTAAGGGACCCGGGAAGGACTGCAGGAAGTAAGGTGCTTGTCTTACCCAATTTAATTGACCTCAGTTTGGTCCCTGGTCACTCCCATCACATTGCCACCCATAGCACATGAGTGTCCCCTGTTCTCTCCAGCCTTGCTAACCCTTATTTCCTGTCATGTTTATTCCAGCCATTCTGATGCTTTCTATCATTGTCGCGTCTTGGTTTGTATTACTCTGTTTATTAGATGCTGAACATCTTTCACGTGCCTGTTGACTACATGCATTCTTTGGAGAAAACAGTATTGTAGTTCTGACCATTTTAAACATCAGATTCCTTTGTATTTTTAAATGGAGTTGTATGAGTTCTTGTCATATTTTGGATATCATGCCAATATCAGTATTTGATTGGCAAATATCTTCTCCCACACTTATTTTTCTTTTATGTTCTGATGAGTTCCATTGCTGAACAAAACTTCATAGTTGGATGTAGTCTCATTTGTTTATTTTTCCTTTATTAGGGCCAGATTCAGACAAACATTGCTAAAACTGCTGTCTGGGTGCTTACCACCTATTTTGTTCTAAAATGTTTAGGCGTTTAGGAGTTTAGGAGTTTAACTTTGTTTTTGTTTGATTTTTTTGCATAGTGTAAGAGAAAAGCCCAATTCCTCTTACATGTGGTCTGTCCATTTTTTTCTAACACCATTTATTACATTATCTTTTTTTCTTTATAGTTCTTTTCTCCTTTATTATAAATTGAATGTGTGTGAGCACATGCATGTAGGTTTATTTTTGAGTTTTGTTCTGCTCCATTGACCTTTGTTTTTATTCTAATACTATATGTTACTATTATTCTTTCTTTTTTAATAATGTTTGAAACCTCCTGTTTTATCAGTCTTTTTAGTTCAGTGGGATTCTGGGGCTACTTCCAGTTCTGCGCTTGGGGGTGCTATCAGGGGGCCATACAGTGCTGGATATCAAGCTTGGCACCCGCAAGCAAGGCCTGTTGAACTGTCCCTGGACAAGATTTTTCTCAAGACCGTGTTGCTGTTCAGTAACTTTTATAACTTCTTACATGCTTTAAGATTATCTGATCTGTTTCTTTGAAAAACATTACCTGGAATTTTGATAGTGATTCTACCAAATATGTAGATTGCCTGGGTCAATATGAACATTTTAATTTTTTCAGTGAAAGAATACTGAATATCTTTTCTTTTCCTTGATTTATTTCACCAAGACCTTAGTGTTTCATATAGAGCTTTGTATTGGTGCATCCTTAGGGAGAAGATTATCCCAGGATCTTTTTCTATGGTCATTTTAAATCACCTCCGTTCCTTTTTTCCATTCCATGTGAACCTCCTCAAGGCTGGGGCTGGAGAGATCATACAATGGGTAGGGTGCTTGCTCTGCACATGGCAAGTCCAGGTCCAATCCCCATCTCCCATATGGTTCCCTAAACACAGAGCCAAGAGTGAGACCCTGAGCACAGAGCAAGGAGTAAGCCCTGAGCACTATTGTGTATAGTCCCCAAAACAAACAACAACAAAAACCCTCATAAGAACTAAGACGGTACTGTAGTTCAGCAGTAGGGCACTTGTATGTGTGAGATCCTGAGATATATCCCTAACACTGAAAAAAAACGTTATTTTTTTAAAGTCTCTCATCAATACAAACTGTTCTCCCCATCCCAGAGCCTCCCATCCCAGATCCTTACAAGGGCAAGTCAGTAGCAGTGCAAGGATATTGGTTTTTACTTAACTCTCTCATTTACTAGATGATCAACCTCAGAAAGCATACACTTGAGTACCATTATAACTTGAACTTAATTATAAGGAATTTAGCATTTTGCCAGGACTTGTAAGAATAAAATTAAAACTCAGGAGTACAAGACATTATATTTCAAATCAGTAATGACTGACTTGGAAAATTTTGAAAGAAGCAATTTCATATAAAATAAAACCTATGGGCTCAGCAGATCTTCAAGCCAACAACAATGTTTTCTGATCAATTAAAGAGCTTTTAGAGCAGATTTTAGAGCAGATTGTCATTCTGATAAAATAGGCTCCTTCATGAAATTTTATTGTGAATTGTTTTAAAACTATTTTAACATTTTAGTGGTTTCTTCTTAGCCTTCTAATGTCTAAGACATAATCTTGCTAAGTGCGACTTTGTCATGTTCTTTACTTCTTAGAAAACACAGCTCTATCCCAGAAAAAGTAGATTGTTTTATTATTATTTATTATATGTATTTATTATATGAGACTAGTACCCAAGGATGTCACCTCATTTTTTAAAAATCCATGTAAATGGCCTACTTGTACATAAACTGATAAAATTGGTGTGGATACTGACTCCAATTTATTATATTTTGCTGAAAATTATGTTCTTCTCAGCCCTGGTTTAAATTACTGAGAGCAAGAATTACTTCATTAAGATTCAGGTTTTTCGTGTGGGAGTCAGAGACTAGATAAGACAGAAAATGGAACAGTGTGCTAAAAATTGTCGAGGGTACTAATACCAACCAAGAACTGAGCATTAAATACAGGCAAAAAGATACACATGACAACCCTTTAATGTATGTTCTGTAATCCATAGTCTGTAAGGGAAGGAAAAGAGAAAGAGAGAGAAAGGGAAAGAAATAAAGAACCTGCCATGGAGGCGGGCTGGGGAGGGGGAGGGAATCGGGGACGTTGATGGTGGGAGATGGGCACTGGTGGCGGGATGGGTGCTGGAACACTGTATGACCAAAACCCAAATATGAACTTTTTAATTGTATATATTTATAATTGTATATATCACAGTGGTATAATAAAATACTTTAAAAAAAAAAGATTCAGGTTTTTGTTCTGCTTTTTAAAAAACACACGCTCACACACAATGAGCACAATGAGAAATTACCTCACCCAGTCCTGGCTTTGTAGCTTGCTCAAAATGGCAGTGCAGCCACCCAGCGGGATCCGCCTCAGCGTGCGTACCTGTTTGAAGAACTTCGAATCTTAGTACATCAGCCCTGACCTGCCACCCCAGCAGTGCCTTGCAAGAAGCCAGAAGAACCCCCCACACCATGAGGGCCGCCATTTTCCACATCCAGACTCCCCACCCGTCAGGGCTCCACCCCAGCAGAAGAGCTGATCACAAGCCAGGCTCATCAATAAATGAAGCGAGATGAGAGGCGACTACAAGGGTATCCCACCCGCGCACGGCAGAGCCTGGCAAGCTACCCGTGTCGTATTTGATATGCCAAATACCAGTAACAATTATAGACCTCATTCCCATGACCTGATGGAATGGTTTGAGGCTCTTTATGTTCTTTGAGCGAACAGATGCCCTTGTGCTACACTAGCATGTGACGGACATATGGAGATGTTACTGGTGCCTGCTCAAGCAAATCGATGAACAACAGGAAGACAAGTGATACAAGTGATGACAAACATCATCATTTAAGTTTGAGTCAAGTACTGGTAGTTAAGTGATACTTCTTAGTAACTAAAGAGACCTTAGGAGACCTAAAGAGACCCTTCATCTTTTGGCAATGGCCAGTAAGGTGTTCAACCATAGACCAAGAAAGTGCCTGTTGTATGTAATACTCTAGAAAAGTACTTTATTTTTTTAAGTATTTTATTATACCACCGTGAGATATACAAATAAAAAGATATACAATTAAAAAAGTTCATGTTTGGGTTTTGGTCATACCAAGTGTTCCAGTACCCGTCCCTCCACCAGTGCCCATCTCCCACCACCAACGTCCCGGTTCCCTGCAAGCAAGGAGCTGAGACTAGAGGGATAGCCCAGGGGAATTGAATTAATCAGTTTCACAACCACCAGAACTGAACGCTTCTCCAGAGTGCAGAATCCATGAGTCTATAAATTGAATGAAGGAGATATAGATCTAACTTACTCATAGCACATTTCTGAAAACTCAAATGATGGGTGATTTTAAAGGAAAATTTAAGGGGCCAGAGCAATAGTCCAGCGGGTAGGGTGTTTGCCTTGCATGTGCCTGACCGGGGGTTCAATCCCGGCATCCCATATGGCCCCCTAAGCACCACCAGAAGTAACTCCTGAGTGCAGAGCCAGGAGTAACCCCTGAGCATTGCCAGGTGTGACCCAAAAAGCAATTAATAAATAAATAAATAGATAGATAAATAAATAAATAGGGAAATTTAAGAGGTGTTCATAAGAATGTGTTACATTCTTATATAAGAATTATTGTCACATAAGAATTATTCATACTATTATATATTATATTATTATAGTATTATAATATTATATATGATTTATATTATTATATAACATAATAATATTATGTAAAATGACATATTATACTAAAATGACTCTGTACTTTCAATGCACGTGCTCTGGCATCGGAAGCATATATTGAGGATCTGATGCTGCAAGCGCAAAAGATCAAGTACGACATCATTGGTCTGACTGAGAAAAGGAGGCGTCAGTTGTATCATGCTGTATTTGACACAAGAGAAGAATTGTTCCTTGGAACATGCGATGAAAGAGGCATCGGTGGCGTTGGTGTCCTTGTCAACACGAACATGGCCATAAACATTGAGTCATTTGAATGCCTAACAAACTGCATAGGACGATTACACTTGAAGAGATGTGGCCCACTGCCAGCAATTTCTATCTTCATTGTCTACGCACCAACATCCACATACAAAGAAGATGAAATTGAGAAATTCTACATGGAATTGGAGGAGTTCTATAAAAAAGATCACACCTTCTACAAGATCATAGTCGGTGATTTTAATGCCAAGATAGGACCAAGAAGATCGGCTGAAGAACTCCACATCGGGACCCATGGCCTAGAATGGAATGAACAGGGTGAGAGACTATCTGAGTTCATCATGTCCACCAAGACCACTCATGGGAACTCACAGTTCCAGAAACCTGAAGCGAACGTTGGACATGGGAATCTCCTGGCGGACAGTTCCACAATGAAATTGACCACATCATCTTCAATCGACAGTTTTGTCTGACCTATGTAGCTGTCGTCCCCAAATTCCAAACAGGATCGGACCACTGTCTCCTTCATGCAAAATTCTACTTCCGGCAGCAGGGGAGAAAAGACTGCAAAGTTTAAGAAGAGACTCCCAGAATGACCACCGACTGGGAACTCTTTTGCACCATTGCAGCAACATGGGAAGATACCATCATTGACGACATCGATGAAGAATACAACCAACTGGTTCAGCACCTCCATGATTGTGCGAAGAATGCCGAGAGAGAGAAAGACACAAAAGATCGCCTGTCTTCAGAAACCCTCGAGCTCATTTGCCAATGTGGCAAGGCATGAGCCTCAGGAGACCAAATGCTAACGTCCAAGCTTGCTAAACAGTGCAGAGAAGCGATAAAAGAAGACCTCAAAGACAGAAGAGCAGAAATACTGGAAGATGCAGCAGAAGCCGGGAAAAGCATTCGCACCACCCGCCTGTCCTTCACCAACTATAAGACCAAGATGACTGCCCTCCGAAGCCCTGATGGATCTATTACATTTTCCAGAAAGGCAATGGAGAAGATTATCCATGACTTCTACTCAAATCTCTTTGATAGCCACATCCACCTGCCCACATACCAAATTCCACAGGATGGATATGTCATTCCCAACGTTCTCCCTTCTGAAATCCGACATGCCATCTCGTCAGTAAAGAAGGGAACAGCACCAGGCCCAGACAAAGTCAGACCCGAACACCTGAAGAATCTGCTGTCGGTACTCATCAATACACTAGCTCGGCTCTTCACACGCTACCTGTCCGAATGCAAGGTGCCCTCCCAATGGAAAACCAGCAGGACAGTTCTACTGTTCAAGAAGGGAGACATTCACGACATTGGCAACTATCGCCCCATCTGCCTGTTGTCTGTCATCTACAAGCTGTTTACAGGAGTCATCCTGAACAGGATTAGCAGAACACTAGATGAAGGACAAGCATGCGAGCAAGCAGGCTTCCGGAAAGGATTCAGCACAATCGACCATATCCACACAGTAACCAAGCTCATTGAGGTTTGTAGGGAGTACAAGATGCCACTCTGTCTCACGTTCATTGATTTACAGAAAGCCTTTGATTCTGTGGAGACTGAGCAGTCATCGAAGCCCTAGCCAAACAGGGTGTTCAAACCCAATACATCAAGATCCTTCATGAGCTGTATTACGGATTCACCACCAGGATCTCACCATTCTACAAAGAAGTGATCATTAATGTGAAAAGAGGGGTTCGACAGGGTGATACCATTTCACCAAAACACTTCAGCGCCACCCTCGAGAACATCATGCGACAATTAGAATGGGAAGGAATGGGAGTGAAGATAGATGGTCGGAAACTACACCACCTCCGCTTCGCTGATGACATTGTTCTAATAACACCAAACATTATCAAGCTCACAAATGCTGGCTGACTTCGACCGAGAAGGTGGAAAGATAGGTCTACAGCTGAATCTAAAGAAAACAATGTTCATGAAGAATGAACTAGTTCCAGAGGCCCCATTCACTCTCAATGGAACAAACATCTCTGAATGCAGCAGTTATGTGTTCCTGAGTTCGGAAATCAACATGATGAACGACCTAAAACCTGAGCTGCGCAGGAGGAAGAGAGCAGCATGGAATGCCTTCAAAGGCATCGAAGAAATTGCTAAAAGGACAAAGAACCTCCGGCTCTGGGCACATCTCTTTGACTCCACCGTTCTCCCTGCATTAACATATGCTTCAGAGACCTGGGCCCTACAAAAGCAGGATGAGAATGCTATTCGGGTCTCCCAGAGAGGGAATCGAAAGAGCTATGCTTGGAATATCACGCCTCACTCAAGTGAGAGAAGGAATCCGGAGTTCCAACCTCCGTCGCTATTCCAGAATGAGGGATGCTGTCTCGTTTGCCAAGGCATCGAAAATCAGATGGGCTGGACATGTAATGCGATTTGGAGACAACCGCTGGACTAGAGCTATTACCGACTGGATCCCACGGGATGTCAAAAGATCACGTGGCCGCCCACCTACAAGATGGTCAGACTTCCTTGTAAAGACCCTGAAGGAACAGTTTGAGGCTCTTCATATTCCTGAATCAACCAGATGCCATTGGGCTACATTGGCACGTGATAGGGTCCAATGGAAATGTTACTGGTGCCCGCTCGAGCAAATCGATGAATAACGGGATTCAAGTGATTCATGTGATTATTATATATGATTTATATTATTATATATGATTTATATTATATTACATTACATTACATTATATATATTATCACTTGATATCCCATTATTCATCAATTTGCTCTAGTGGGGAGCCAGTAACATTTTCCACTTGGCCTTTTCACATGCCAGTGTAGCCCAATGGCATCCGCTTGCTTTAGGAATATGAAGAGCCTCAAACCACTCATTCAGGGTCTTGACGAAGAAGTCTGACCATCTTATAGGTGGGCGGCCACGTGATCTGTTGATGTCCCCATGGGATCCCGCCTGTAACGGCTCTAGTCCAGTGGTTGTCTCCAAATCGCGACCATGTCCAGCCCATCTGATTTTTCGCGTTGGGAAATGAGACAGCATCCCTGACTCTGGATCATCGACGGAGGTCAGAACTCCGATTCCTTCTCTCACTTGAGTGAGGCATGATATTCCAAGCATAGCTCTTTGATTCCTCTTTGGGAGAACCCAATATTTCATTGGTTTGCATGATAAAGTAATTATCATGAGGTATATTTTGAGGGTCAGAGTGATAGTCCAGTGGGTAGGGTGTTTGTCTTGCACACGGCCAACGGGGTTCAGTTCCTGGCATCCTATATGGTTCTCTGAGCATCTCTGGGTGTGACCCCCCCAAAACCAGATATTTTGAGCAATGTCACTTTTACCCAATGCACCTCTTATTATCCTAAGTCATAGGTAACCATTGTTTTTGTGGTAAATATATGTAACAAAAACTACCATTTTAACCATCACAAGTTTTTAATTCTATGGAATTAAGTATATGAATGTTATTATGTAATCATAATCCTCATCCTCCATCTCTAGAACGTTTTCATCACCCCAAACTGAAACACTATTTCATTGTCTAAACAATAGCCTCTCACTCTCCCTTAGCCCTCAACCTTGGTAACCTCTATTCTATTTTTTGTCTCTATGAATTTGATTACTTGTAGGTGTCACCTATAAATAAAATCATACATTACTGAAAAAAAAGTGAGGTGGCAATGGTTTACACAGATGTAAATGTTTTTTTATCTGGTACAATGTTACCACACCTGTCACTAAAAGTCCAGTGTCCTATCACTGTCCAATGGGCCCGTCTCAGTCCACTCCCTAACGCCACCCCTGGCTTAGCAAACACAGTATTGTTAGTCTCAGAGTTTGTTTTCATTGTCTCTTACTGTGCTTTGTTTGACCAAGTATTTGTCTTTCTCCTCTTGTTCACTATATCTTCTAGTTTCATACTTTTTCTTGTTGTAAAATGTAAAAACTGTAAAATGCAAGATTTTAGCTCTTTTATTTTACTAGCTAGAGGCATTTGGAACTTTGAGATCCAAATCTACAGGCGTCTTGGGTATATTTTCCTCAATGTACTTTATAATTTTTGTCAGAACTCAAGGTCTATGATCCACTTTCACTTTTGTGTAAGCTGTAAGGTATGAATTGGCTTTAATTTCTTGTAGTTATCAGTTTCCTCGGTACGGTTTGTTGAAAAATTTATCTTTACTCCATTTCAGCTCCCTTGGATGGAGTAAGGGATCAATCAGAAGGGGAAAAAGAAGTAGAGTGGAGATAAAAAGGGGAGAAAAGAAATTTTCTCCAGATTAAAGCAAATTATGGGGGCCCAAGTAACAGCACAGTGGGTAGATCATTTGCTTTCACTCGGCCGACCCGGGTTCCATCCCTGGCATTGCATATATTCTCCTGAGTACCCAGGAGTAATTCCTGAGTACAGAGCCAGGAATAACCCCTAAGCATTGCCGGGTGTGACCCAAAAAGAAGAAAAAATAAAATAAACCAAATTAAATGTATCTAGCATTTGAGGTACACCTCCACAGCTGTAATTCTGAAACATAAAAAGGAAATAAATGTGAGTCTTGCAGTTATTCCATCCAGAACGCTTCCTGTTTCTCTGGTGACCTCCCATTGTCTTGGCTTCCCTTTCATCTGATGTTGCACTGTTGAGCTCCTCCCAAGTCTCATTTCAGATTAGGAGAGGAGTTCTCTTAATAGTGACCTTCTCCACTTGAGATGTTGACTTTTGTGCCCACTCCCTCAAGGAGTACTAGCACTGCTGCTGAATGCCTCTGCTGGCGTTCACTCTACTGGGTACCATTGAGGGGCGCTGCATTCGGCCCTATAGAAGAAGTGAGATGTGGCCATCATAGTTGGAGGGGAAAAATAATACAAAGACTTGCTAACCAAGCCTTTGTGGTGCGATGGCCTCCTGGGAAGCAAAGGAAGCAGGTGACTAACCTGGGTGGAGTAAGAAGAAAATGGAACAGCTATTTTTAGCACAAGTGCCTGGCATTTAAAGAAGCTGCAAACAAAGCCTTGAGGGGAGAAAAGACTGTGGCCACACTGTTAGCAAGAGCAGCCAGGCAAGCCGTGAGAAAATGACGGCTTCCCACACATAATGCATAGCGTTAGCGGTAATGGCAGCATTTGCCCAGTGAAATAAATTATTTGGAAACTGCAGTGAGATGGTCATCCAATTGATTCATGATTGTCTGGGATTGCAGCTAAAAACAAAAGTTTAATTTCATAATTTCCATGTCTTAGTCCTTGTTTCTGGAACCTGTTTTAGACAATTTTCTTCTGCAAAGTGCAAAAGTCTGTTTCCCTTTTTTCGACCCCATCATAAAAATAAAAAAGTAAAACAATATATACCAACATAATCACAAGGAAATTCATTTATTCACATGATATGCACCTTGGTTGTTTCATCTTAAAGACACCAGTTGTTGTTTTTAGCAATAATGTCTGTTCGATTCCTGACTATATGAAATAGTCACCAAAATGTCAGTCTTCTGTATAATTTAATTAACTTGAATGTACACATCCCATCTACATCTATACCTATTGTTCATTGTTGTCTGTGTTAGGGCTCTAATCTTTAAGCAAAAAAAAAGTATCAGATGGAATCTGGTAAAAATCTAATTGAAGAAGGAGTCTCTATATCACAATAATCCCCAAAGAAGATAGAGGCTAACTCAGAAACAGCAGACAATTCCCATGTGCCAGATACCACTATAAATATCATAGTGACCATGAAATAAAACTTGTCTCTGTCCTTGAGGGCTTCAGAAGCCCATATTTGTAAAAGAATCTATTAGATCTAATGAGAATATGAAATGTGTGTGTGCACACCCACACACACATACACACACACACTAAAGTCTCCATGGCAACTCAGGCCAATGAGCCATGTGGACCTCCAGAAGTCACACCAATTAGATACTACAACCTAAGGGATGGTCAAGTCACTCTACTACAGCAATGGCAAAAAATCACTTCCCGGACCAGAGAGATGGTAGAGCAGGGAAAGTACTTGGCTTGCACTTGTCAGTCCCAAATTCAATCCCTGGCACCATCGAGGGGTCCTGAGCACCACCAGGAGTGATCTCTGAGCACAGGGTCAGATGTGGCCCAATTCAATAAGATTTAAAGAAGTTACTTTGTCCCTGCCTGGAAGCAGCCCAGAAGTAGGGAAGACCAAAGTCCTCCCAAAGCTCCTCCCTGCTCAGTCCATTTTAGTCACTCGAGGAAATGTCTAGGAGTGTTAGGACTAGTAAAGTCCTTCACAGTCACCCACTAGATGACTAGCACTCCAGCAGCCTCTCAAGGCAGCCTGACATGCTGTGCTCAAGTCCATTGGGCTTTATGGTGCAGGAATGGGTCCCCATCACCAATTTCTTGAGGATTTGTGGTCTCAGGCTGGAGCAAGGAATTGCTTTTTTGACAGCAAATGTAGAAACATCAGGGGTGTGTTTATAATGTGGGTGAGGGAAGAGATGTATGGGATAAGGAGGGCTCTTCTGCAACCTCCACTGACCCGCACTGTCCAGTCAGGGCTAGGTCCCTTATCAATACATAGGTATTTGTAAGGCTCTGTCTGGACCAATCCCCTACCCCTTATAGAAAATTTCTCCTAACTTTCTATTTCATCACTAAAAAATCTTTTAATAGTGCTCATGAACCACATGTATTACTGGGGATTGAATCAGAGCAAGAACAAATACCTTAACCAATTCTCTCTCTCTCTCTCTCTCTCTCTCTCTCTCCCTCTCTCTCTCTCCCTCTCCCCTCACTACTCTTGGCTCTATGCTTAAGGTTCATTTCTGATGTGCTTTGAGGAACATATGTAATGCTAGGGATAAAAATTGAGGTTGGCCAAGTGCAAGGCAAGTGACAATCCCTGTATTCTTCTTCTGGCCCCATAATTTTATTTTTAATTCACTCCTGCTCCTCACAACCGTCAACCATTTTTCAG
Organism: Cryptotis parvus; assembly: GCA_021461705.1. Classification (NCBI taxonomy): domain Eukaryota; kingdom Metazoa; phylum Chordata; class Mammalia; order Eulipotyphla; family Soricidae; genus Cryptotis; species Cryptotis parvus. The sequence goes on from JAJIBD010005313.1 coordinate 14,436, forward strand.
AGCCAAATTGATCTCTTTAGTACATCTATGATTAATTGTGTACAAAACATCTCTGATGGCCTTTAATAGCTTTTTAAATAATGAGCATAGTTTTCAAATTAACATGGTTTAGCAAGTTCTTCCTGTTCTGTTAAGAGTTCTGAGTGAAGGATATTGGCAAAACATACATAATAATTCTTGTATTTTGTTTCTATCTATATACTATATATTGTGGTTGTTTTGCTATATAAATTTAAATTTTCCATTGTTGGCCTTTATTCTTTGGCAAAATGCTAATAAGCACAAATTCGTTGTATGCATGACATATGGAGATACAAGGAAGGAAAATGACGGTACTCTCAAGTTCTTCATCTCGACACCTATAAATCTTACTGGCAAGAGTCAGATTAACAAGAGAGAAAGAAAGAGAAGTTTAGTATAAGTGCATCAAGTATACATATGGGAGTAGTCAAAAATAAGTGTATAAATTTTGGGCTCATATTGCACCATAGGAAAAACCAATCAATTTTCAGTGACAAGTCCAGAGAGAAGAATTTAGACTGTCGAGGTTGACAGATTATGGAAAGGTAAGTGTCTGAGTCACCTAATGAAAGGTAAGGGTTAGTTTCAACAAAATTTGTTTATTCTTCGGTGCCATCTTTGGACTGATATGGTGGCATATTTAGGAGGTGACATTACTGATTGCACTAAATAATATTTTAGAAACAGGGAAATTAAAGAACTTCGTTAGAGTGAGGACTAACTTCTAACAAAAAAAAAATCCAACAGTGTATTGTCTTAAAGTACAATTGAACTAATTTTGTCCTCATGTAATAGCTTCATTATGAATAGTTCCATTTGAAAACAATATTTTCTTATTTTTTAAATATTTCAGAGCAATAACACAGCGGGTAGGGTATTTGCCTTGCCGTGGCCAACGTGGAGTTCGATCTCTGGAATCCCATATGGTCCCCCGAGCACCGCCAGGAGTAATTCCTGAGTACGGAGCCAGAAGTAACCCCTGAGCATCGCTGGGTGTGACCCAAAAAGCAAAAAATAATAAAAATAAAAATAATAAAGTAGATAAAGGGTTATGCATGATAACCCCTTAGTGCATGTATTGTGAAAAAAGGAGAAAGAGAGAGAAAGAGAGAGAGAAGAAAAGTATGAGGGGCAGGAGGAAGGAAACTGGGGACACTGGTTGTGGTAAATGTGCACTAGTGAAGGTATGGTTGCTGCAACACTGTATTAATGAAATCCAATCATGGACAGCTTTGTAATTGTCTATCTCAGTGATATAATAAAAATTTTTTAAATAATAAACACTCATCCATTGTTGGTGGGAATGCCGGCTGGTACAGCCTTTCTGGAAAACAATATGGACATTCCTCCAAAGACTAGAAATTAAACTCCCATTTGACTCAGCCATACCACTCCTGGGAATCTACTCTGAGAAACCAAAAATACGCAGCAGAAACACCATCCCTACTTTTATGTTCATAGCAGCATTATTCACAATAGCCAGAATCTGGAAGCAACCAGAGTGCCCGAAAATCGATGACTGGATAAAAAGCTTTGGTATATCTACACAATGGAATACTATGCAGCTGTTAGGAAAAATGAAGTTATAAAATTTGCCTATAAATGGATGGACATGGAGATTATGTTGAGCAAAATTAGCCAGAAAGAGAGAGAAAGATACAGAATGACTGCATTTATCTGCATAACATAAACATATAGGCACATATTATGATACCAATATCCAAGGTCAAGTGAAACACATATCAGGAGGTCTTGTCAAAGGTGGAAATTATCACAAACGTGTGGGAGTCAGAGGCTAGGTAAGACAGAAAATGGAACAGTGTGCTAGCAATTGTCGAGGGTACTAATGCCAACCTAGAACTGAGCATTAAATAGAGGCAAAAAGATACACATGACAACCCTTTAATGTATGTTCTGTAATCCATAGTCTGGAGGGGAAGGAAAAGAGAAAGAGAGAGAAATGGAAAGAAATAAAGAACCTGCCATGGAGGAGGGCTGGGGGAGGGGAGGGAACCGGGGACGTTGGTGGTGGGAGATAGGCACTGGTGGAGGGATGGGTGCTGGAACACTGTATGACCAAAACCCAAATATGAACTTTTTAATTGTATATCTTTGTAATTGTAAAAATAAAAAATTTTTAAAAAATTTATTAAACCACCATGAGATATACAATTACAAAGATGTTGCAGCACCCATCCCTCCACCAGTGCCCATTTCCCAACACCAATGTTCCCAATTCCCTCCCCATTCCCTCGCCTGCCTCTATGGCAGGTTCTTTTATCTCTTTTCTCTCTCTTTCTCTCTCTCTCTCTTTCTCTCTTCCTTCTCTTACACATTGTGGATTGCAATACAGACATTTAGAGGTTTTCGTGTGTATCCCTTGACTTGAAAATAATATTTTAGTAACTAGGTTTATTTGCATCTTTTCCCACTATCCCTTGGGCCATTATCATCATCTGCATAGTCGAATCTTAATCATTCTTCAGACTAGATTCCAGAACACAAGGGAGAAGCGTAAAATAAACTGTCCAAAACTGACATGTGATCCTTTGGTCAGATCTTGGAAATGTGATCTCACAGTTCAGCCATGCATTTTGTCATACCTGTTGCTAGGGAGAAATGGATGATGAAGAATTGAAACGTAGTCTGAGTCTCTGACAGAACCATTTCTCTGCCATGCATCTATGTGCACCTTACAACTCACAACTAGATGATACCCTTTCCACAATGAAAAACAACTTCACCTCCAGCTAGTGAATCCAATTCACTGCCTAGAAATAGGTAATATTGTTATGGGACCATTGTGGTTCAGGTAGCTCTAAACCAAATCACTTAAAATTTTTCCTTCTCTGTTTTGGGGTGTGTGTGGGGTAGGGTGAGTGGGCGTTGCCTGACAGCAAAGCCAGGGACTTAAGCATGCTTAGCATAGGTGTGTGACAGGTCTACATTCCAGAAAAGTCATATTTTACACTAGCCTGATATACCTTCTCCACCTAACTGCTGGAACCATTAAATATGCAATGATGGAGCAGAAGCAAGATAACATGACAATATTTCCACTTGAGAAAAAAAGAAAAATAGGAAATCACAGATGTCACTTACTGCAGAGAAATGATCAAACCCTGCTTGATAGAAAATCAAAAATTTTTCTGCTTAAGGTGAAGTGTATTATCTGTTTTGTTCAATTTTCCTTGTGATAATCACTCCCTACCCTCTCTGGCTGCAGTTTGTTATCATGGAATGTTGCAGGACTCCTCTAAGGGCCGCTGCATCTGCTCTGAATTGCTGCCTGCAAATCACTTCGTGGATAAGGGGGTAGTCTAAATGTGGCAGTTTATCTGACCATGTATGCTGTACAAGCTGGTATAAATATTCTCCCATGCTACCACAATCATCGTGGGACTAGCTAGATCTTACCAGCACATTTGCCTGGCCACGTAGGATCCCTAAGTAATTAGACCAGAGAGAAATGCTGTTTGCCTCCAAGCAAGCCAAGCATGGCTCCCTCATAACTCAAAGGAAACTAAAATACAAAACTACAGTGAAGTAGAGGAGACTCTTGTGAAGGCTTGGAGAAATATTTAACTGGCATTAGTGTTAGTCTTTGGTACAGAGACATGCCATCTCAGAAACCCCCTTTCTCTACCCTATAAAGGCATTTCCAGGCAGATCTTGGCTCAAAACATTAGCATATAAAAGGACCTAGGTGAGGTGCTGGGAGAGATTCCCTTAGGGCATTTGACCCTCCCTGCTTTCCATAACAGTGGGAGGGGAGGTCTGAGTTGCAGGAGTATAATATTAGCCTGCTTCCCTCTCTCTCTCTCTCTCTCTCTCTCTCTCTCTCTCTCTCTCTCTCTCTCTGGGCTTTCTTTTGGGCTCTCTTTGTGGCGCTCACCCTTCTTGGGAGTCTTGTCTTCTCCTTTTACAGGGCCTTTACACGTGGTGGCTGCCATCTTGGCCTACACGTGGCTGGGGTTCTAGCCTGGAATCCTAAGCACCGGGCTTTTCCTTTTGCTGATTTGTATGCCTGAACCTGTGATAAGTAAACCCTTTTAAAACTGCATCAGATTCCTGAGTTTTCATCCATTCCTCACCGGCTTCGGAGGTAGAAGGGAACTTCGCTTCCCAGCACTGTCGGGGACCCCGCGGAGCTCCCGACAATGGAAGTTTTTCCCTTGTCTTTTACTACCAAAGTCAAATTTCTAATGTTGGTATTATAAAATATGCTCTACTAAGGAATTGCTTTGGGCTTGGACAGTAATGGCTTGCATAGTTGTAAAAAAAATCTTAGTGGGTTTCTGCAGTATTTTTAATCGTTTTATCCACATCAAACATTATTTTCCAACCTTTTGTCTTTAACCTGAATGAGTTCATCTGAGGTCAACTCTGGCCTGCTGACTTTTTCATTTTAAAGTGGGTAATGGCCCTGGAGAGACAGACCAGAGGTTAATACTGTTGCTTACAAGAGGCCAGCTCTGGTTTGATCCCATGCAAGCACATAGGTTCCCTGAGCACCACCAGAAGTTATCTCTGAGCAGAGCCAGGAGATAGTCCAGCGCCCTGCTGGGCATTGCTGCAGTACCAAAATAAGCAAGTAGGTTACCATAACTTAATCACTGTTGTAACCATATTACAAAAAGTTTTTGAAAAATTTGGTTTGTTTTTGGACACCAGGAGATGCTCAGGAAGTGACAGTGCCCAAAGGGTCATATGTTGTGCTGGGAATAGAACCTGGGTCAGTCACATGCAAGAGAAGCTCCTTAACCATTCTACTTTGTGGCCCCATTAACAAAGATTTAATAAAGTAGGTTACACGGAGTCCATGTAAAATAAATAGCAAAGTCACACTCAAATATTTGGCTCCCATTTCCCCCAAAAAATTTAGTGAGATAAATAAAGTTTTTGATGTATGTGTGCGTGTGCGTGCGTGTGTGTGTGTGTGTGTGTGTATACACCTGTGGTTACCTATTTGCTAAAGATAACATGTGGATAACATGTGGTGCAGGGAATCAAATCTGGGGCTCCCATATTCAAAGTTTGGCCTTGAACCCTTTAAAACATCTCCCTTAGCTCTACTGGAAAAAATTGAAGTAATTCAAAAGTAATTCCCCTTTCTAACCTTATAAGGCTCTGTTGCAGGACTCCTAAGCCCCTGCATCTGCCCTGGATTGCCTCCTGCAGGTCACTTCGTAGATAGGGGGTAGTTTAAATGTGGCAGTTTATCTGACCATGTATTCTGTACTAGCTGGTATAAATATTCTCTCATGCTACCACAATCATCTTGGACTAGCTAGATCTTACAAGCATATTTGCCTGGCCATGTTGGATCTTTAAGTAATTAAACCAGAGAGAAATGCTGTTTGCCTCTAAGCAAGCAAGCATGGCTCCCTGATAACTCAAAGGCAACTAAAATACAAAACTACCGTGAAGTAGAGGAGACTCTTGTGAAGGCTTGGAGAAATATTTAACTGGCGTTAGTATAGTCTTTGGTACAGAGACATGCCATCTCAGAAACCCCCTTCTCTACCCTATAAAGGCATTTACAGGCAGATTTTGGCTCAAAACATTAGGTGAGGTGCTGGGAGAAATTACTTGAGGGCATTTGACCCTCCCTGCCAGGTGAAGTTACATTTAGCTTATAGCTCCTCCCAACTCTGCTAGGAGGCTTTGAATTAGCTCTGGGTCCTTGTAAACAGCCAGATGATCTCCTGAAGTTGCTACATTTCTATAGAGCTATTTTCCTGTTTTCATCTCTAGATATCCCAGCCCAGAATGGGCCACCTGGGGAGTTTGGGCGAATTTCTAGCTATAAAATAAGCTGCAAGAGAAGGAAGCCCCTCCTTTGCCATTTCGGCTTCCCTTGGCGTTTTTCTTCTCCGTCCTCTCCATTCTCTGTTGGGCCTCAATACGTGGTGGCAGCCATCTTGGCCTACACCTGGCTGGGGCCTAGCTGGGAACCCAGAGTCCAGAGGTTTTCCCTGCTCTTGGATTGTATGTTGGAATCTGTGATAGTAACGCCCTTTTAAAACTGCATCGTATTCCTGATTTTTCATCCATTCCCGCCAGCTTTGGATATAGAAGGGAACTCGCTTCCCGGCACTGTTGGGGACCCCAGTGGCATCCCCGAAAAGGCTCCAACTACATGGATTCTTTCAATTCCTGTATGTGTCTCATTACTCTTTGTCAAGTTTTCCCTTTTTTTTGGGGAGAGGGTGGTTGATATTTGAAGGTTGTGCTTGTTGTGCTCAGAACTTATTCCTGGCTCTGTGTTCTAGGTTCACTCTTGTCGGTGTTCATGAAACCTTATGATGTGCCAATGATCAAACCCAGGTTGGCTGTGTGCAAGACTAGCATGAGTTTTAGTAAATATTTTTCTATAATGTAAGCAAATGTCAAGTTTTAACCTGCACTGTCAATTTTCATTGCTTCACCTTTGCCAATTGCTAATGAATTGGCACAACTACTAAGTTACTTTAACAGATCCAAAAATCCAATCGGTTGATGAACAATGAAGGTTTGTGTGCGTGTGTGTGTGTGTGTGCCAGCGGCGTGCATGCGTGTGTGATAGTTTATATCAGGATACTATTTATTTCAGGATACCCTCCTCTGCATAACTGTTTGTGTATCCAGATTGCTTTCTTTTGTTTCTCCACCAAGAGTTTTGTGGTTCCCTTTTTGTTCAAAGCTAAACAAATAGGTAAAAAGTTTGTTGTTGCTTATTTGTTGAAAGCTATGATCTAGTGGCAATCATATAACAAGGCCTCCAGAAATCCAGAACAAGTGCCCAACTGTACTTCTTCTAGTCCATTAGCAAAACTAGTCACTCCAGGGTTTGTGTAGTATGTAGATGGAGCAAGAGGTATTGAACAAATGGAAAATACTATTTGCTGCCCATGTTTTTCCTAAGTCAGTCCAAACCTTTTCTAAATGTAAGATAAGGGCTGCCCAAATTAAATCCTTTGATTGGCTTCTCAGTGAGTGCACTTGGCTTTCGGTACAGATCCATGAATTCACTTCGGTGCCATGTTAAAGACAACCAATTCTCATCAGTGACGAGTTTGGACCTGGCCCATCAACCATATCTGCAGAATGGAGGCATTTGTCTAACCAAAAAAGGTGACACGGTAAATCCTGCTCTCTTGTCCTATTATACAGCTATAGTCACTGTAGCTGTATGAGTTTTGGACCCAAGGCCTCTGACACTATCCAAGAAAGGAAAGGATTCACGTTTGTAGAGTTGGTTCTCAGAATAGTACTGGAGTTGATTTCGCCTCATCGTATTGCTGTTCTGAGTCTGTCATGAGTACGACCCAAGAGAGATTCAGACATTCTTCATCAGCTTAAGAAGCTTCAGTACAAAGATTGAGGTTCCTCTCTCACACCATATTTCAAGGCCTTCTTGCACTTATGATATACAGAGTGTAGTGATGACTGTGTAGAGCTGATCCTGTTTCCACACTTGGCCAGTTCTTGTGGTTATACTCAAGTGGTTGTGCTTCTTGACTGTGCTCTTAAATCTGAACTTTGTCTATAGGAATGTTCAAGATCCGTATTCTGTTTTGTTTTGTTTTGTTTTGTTTTGTTTTGTTTTGTTTTGTTTTAGTTCTGTTCTTAAGAGAGTTTCTTTTGGGAGTCATTCTCAGTGATGTTCAAGTACCTCAGGGTCATTGCCAGGCAGAAGTACTCAGCTCCTAAGCACTCAAGCAGGAGATGTGAGCAGTGCTCCGCCCCTAAGCACTCAGGCAGATGATGTGGTGCTGCTCAGCCCAGCAGTATGATGCTTCCAGATCTGTACTGGTAGTTCTAGGTCTGGGGGAAATGGTGTTGTACAGGGTCCACTGGATCAAACTCAGCACCTTCTGTGTGCAAGACATATATTTCAGCCCTGTAAATTAATACATCTTCCTGGTCCCTCAGGATATTTTTTTAAATGTAAGTAGTACTGGAAAATGTAACTCACAAAAATCTAGAAAATGGGAGAGATGTGGGGGACTTATATTGGTTTATACCAAATAATAAGCAGTTTGGATCCCCGCAGAAAGCCTAGTGCTGTGGGAATTAATTCACTCAAAATAAGTTTACTTACATGCTCTAGTTGAAATCTCAACACAATGACACATCATTGCAATTTTCCCATTTACAAAAAATTTAAAAAGCTGATTCCCTTCAAATAAAGATGCTCAATACCCCTCTCCAATAGGCTTTTAGAAATCTGCTGGGTTTGTAAGTTTGTTTCCTGCATGCTAAATATTACAGGGTATTTCCTCTACAAGATTTGTCTCTCTTAGTGAAAAAACAGTTTTCAAAATCGGACCCTGTTTGTACTTGTTCCTACGGGAATACCTGTTGCTTTAATTTGTGAAGGAGCTGGGATGTGATGTTCACACAGCCACTGCCTTATGAACCTACACTTTCTTCCTCCCTGCAGATCTTAGTAAATGACAAAGTTTTATTTGAAGTTCTGAATCCATTTTCTTAATTTCTGCCAAACTAGCAATTACTAATTATGTCCCTTTGCAAAGCTTTCTGGCCAATGCCGGCATCAGGCATCCATAATCCCCTTAGCATCAAATTCTATGAGCCACCTGAGCTATTTATTCCAGACCATCTGCGCATAAATTCGGTTCTGGAAACTGAGTAAATGAAAGAAGTCTAATGTTAGTTTAGGATGTGGAATATGAATATGTAATTGGCATGGCAATTACAAAATTTTGTTGTAAAGACTGAAACAGAAATCACATTAGAAATCTAGAGATAAGCTCACTAAAAAGTTGAAGAAATGGAACAGAACTGGTGTATCTGTGTTGTTTTTGTATATCGGTTTATACCCTGTTTTCTTTCAAATGGAAGTTTCTGGAAAGGATCATCAATTAATGGTTTATGGCATATTATATATATTGCTGCACATATACATATATAACAAATAGAAACATATATTTGACATATATGGTATGCTGTAAAATGGTTCATGAAAATTATGCTTTTAAAAAGATCATCAGTGGGGTGGCAGAGTGATAGCACAGTGGGTAGGGTGTTGGCCTTGCACGTGACCAACCCGGGTTCAATCACCGGCATCTCATAACTCTCCCAAGCACCACCAAGAGTAATTCCTGAGCAAAGAGCCAGGAGTAACCCCTGAGCATTGTTGGGTGTGACCCAAAACGCAAAAAAATATATATGTGTGTGTATATATATACACATATACATATATATGTATATATATGTATATGTACATATATATGTATATATACATATATATATAATCAAAGGGGACTGGGAAATGGTGCGGTGGGGTGGGCACTGGAGTAACCACCGAGTAAAAGAGCCAGGAGTAACCCCTGAGCATTGCTGGGTGTGACCCAAAACGCAAAAAAATATATATGTGTTTGTGTGTATATAAATAAATATATATATATATATATATACACACACATATGTTGGAGGACAGATTTAGCTAATCTGGGAGCTTTGTTGTTTTGCTCACTCCCAGCTTAATCTTATTTAAGCCAAGGTTCATTCTAATGAGATCTCTCTTCTATGTAAACACTGCTAGAGGGTGTGGCAGTTACAGAAGTCACCTTGATTGAATAACTTCTGACTTATACATCTACTAAGACTTCTATGTTTTCTAGATTGGGCACAGCTCCTCTTTATACCCACTGCACCCAACGTGGGACAGTTAGAATTTACCAGGAGACTACCACCCTGGCTACGTTGAGACTATAGGAAGACTATAGGAAGGATCATACTAGTTTGCTCTAAGCAGGCAAGAGTGACCCTTTCAGTACACGAGAACAAGATACTCAGAATCACCCTGGTGCAGATAATAATAAGAAGGACCTTGTGGGTACCATCTAGATTACATGAAGCTCATGAAGTTAAGGTGTATTACTTTATATCAGCCCCCTCTCTCTCCAGTGTTTTACATAAGAGATAATCTCCTTAGTCCTTGGCATAACCTTTGTTTATACCTGCAATAGGGTGTGGCACTACACCCTGTTTAGGGTTCTTTGTTGGCATGACAACCTCCGGATCGGATTACTTGGGTGTATATAAGGGGCTGACTTGAGGCCCCTTCACCTTTTGCCTTTTGGTTCCTCAGCCTTCAGCTTTTTGGCTCCTGCGGCTTTTTGGCTTTTGGCTTTTAGCCTTTTGCTCTTTGGCCTTTTGCTCCTTCTTCTGGGTAGGACTCAGCTCGGGTGACATCCCTCTCTCTCTTTGGTGGGAGACTTAGGCTCTTTTGTATGGTGTAAGTTCGGACCAGAGCTAGAGTTTGTTCATTATATTGGATTGCTGTGGAAGAGCTTTTGTACTATTAAAAGCCATTTTTGGAACTGCACCAGATTCGTGAGTTTTCATCTGTTCTCCCAGCGTCCTCGGAGGTAGAAGACAAGCTCTGTCCTGACACTGTCAGGGACCCCGGCGGCGTTCCCCAACACACATATATATATATATATGCTATATGTGTATATATACACGTATATATACATATACATATATATGTGTTTATATGGATATATATATATACATGTATATATACACATATATACATATATATGTATATATACACGTATATATGTATATATTTATATATACATATATACGTGTATATATACATATATATAATCAACGGGGACTGGGAAATGGTACAGTGGGGTGGGCACTGCATGTGACTGACCTGGGTTTGATCCTCAATGCACCTTATGGTCCCCAAAATCTGCAGGAGTGATCCCTGAGCACAGAATCAGGGAATAACTGCTGGGTGTGGCTCCCCCACCTATCAAAAAAATCTATAACCATATTCATCTACCCATTTAAACTCCCAGAAAATTGGTGAATTGGTTAGCAGTTGCTTGTATATTAACATGTTGTATCCAAATTTCATCGCCAATTAGGTGCTATTAAGATCTATAAATGCAGGGACCAGAGCGATGGCCGCAGCAGGGGAGGGCGTTTGACTTGCACGCGGCCTACCTCGGTTCGATTCCCGGCATCCCATATGGTCCCCCTGAGCACCACCATTGCTCAGGTAATTCCTGAGCAAAGTGCCAGGAGAAACCCTGAGCACCACCCGGTATGACCCAAAATGAACAAAAAAATCTATAAATTCAGATTACATGATTAGATTCTCTAGTTTTGTTTTCTGTTTGAAAGTCTTAATAGGAAGGAAGGAAGAATATAACCTTCACTGTCTCCGGTTTGAGGTACTATTTTGTAAGGTTTCTGATAATTGGACTCTTGTCTACTTATCCCAGATCTAGTGATTACTCTAATCTAAAACAGTAGATTAGTGTATTTGATGAATAAGTAATGTCTTTAAAATATCAGCCCTTGTGTATTCACAGATTTTTCCACTGCTTCGATCTAAACTGCCATCTTTCTAGTCAAGCATCAGAAAGATCAAGTTGTGTCCTTTGTCCTTTAGAAAGACAACATATCTGTTTGCACAGTACTCAGTTTTCATCTGTCGTGATCAGAGGGACCAGATGGCCACCTCCTCTATAACACTTGTGTCCCAAGGAGGACAGCATGACAGAATGTGAAACTGGCAGTATTTGATAAGACTTCTTCAGAATTCTGCGGTAAAGACCTTCCATTCACTTTCTGCTTTTTGGAGCATGACCACTCTTAAATGTGGTCCGTATGATAAACATTTATATAACCAGGAGGAACCTTTTTTGTTTTTTTTTTTGCTTTTTTTGGGTCACACCTGGCGATGCTCAGGGGTTACTCCTGGCTCTGCACTCAGGAATTACTCCTGGCGGTGCTCAGGGGACCATATGGGATGCCGGGGATCGAACCCGGGCCGGACAGGCCGGCCGCTGCAAGGCAAATGCCCTACCCGGGCTGGGCTATTGCTCCGCCCAGGAGGAACCTTTTGAAGTGGATAAAATGTCCTACTTTTCCCAGTGGGTTTGATTTTTGTTGTTTATGATTTGGGGCCCACACGCCGTGGTGCACAGGGGCTATTCTGTCATGGTGCTTAGGGACCGTTTGATGCTGGAGGAACCTGGACCGCCTCCATGCAGAATCCACACTTTAGCTCGTTGTTCCCCCTGGCCCCTTTCCAGGTGGTCTTGAAAGATATCCACGGAGAGCACTTGTTGTTGACACACATCTTAAGTATTCATTTCTCTGTGCCAATGGGTACCCCAGGCATTCAAGTAAGAATGCTTCAGGTTCAATTTTAACTACAGACAAGAATAATGAAGGTACTTTATATTGTCCCCACTTGGAAAACATTAGGCTTGTGTCCAGCTGCAGAGGAAAGTGAAGGAAATGAAGCCGCCGGATCTCAAGAGCACGCATGCTGTTAACTTCAGCTCACTCAGCGGTAGTGTTTTCTAACACAGGTGTTTTCTTTCTTTGGGGGGTCATACCGTGATGCTCAGGGTCACTCCTGGCTCGTCACTCAGGAATTACTCCTGGCGGTGCCCTGGGGACTATATGGGATGCTGGGAATCGAACCAGGTCGGCCACAAGCAAAGCAAAGGCCCTACCCGCTGTGCTCCGCCCCTAATCCAGGTTTTTTTTTTTTTTGCTTTTTGGGTCACACCCGGCTATGCTCAGGGGTTACTCCTGGCTCTGTACTCAGGAATTACTCCTGGCGGTGCTCGGGGTACTTTATGGGATGCTGGAGATCGAACCCTGGCCGGCACAGGCCGGCCGCTGCAAGGCAAACGCCCTCCCACCCGCTGGACCATCGCCTGGCCCCTAATCCAGGTTTTTTAATTCCTCGAAGGGGCCATTCATCCAGTAGTATTGTCAGTCAGAATCTCTACTTTCTTGCAAAGCATCTCAGATTTCAGATCAATTTCAAAACTGGAGACAGAAGTGTGATTTCAGTGTTTTACCAACTCTACCTGATATCATATCTATTGATCTTTAGTTTACCTTTACTTGGTTTTGGGTGGTCAGGGATCATTCCTAGAGTGATCCAGGGGACTACATATGGTACAAGGGATCAAACCAAGTTGGCCCCATACAGAGCAAGTGCCTTACCTGCTGTGCCTGTTCCAGTCCCTTAGTTTTATATCTTCAGTTAGGCTAAATGACAGGCACCGTTTAGTGTCTCAGTATAGTGTGTGTGAGAGCTGTGTAGATGGTTAAAATCTTCACATAGTTTTTGTTGCTTTGGCCATTTTCTTTTTGAATACCTTTACCCTTGGGTGCTTTTTCAATGCTGTTAGAAAATGTTGCTACTTGCAGCTAAAATTAAAAGTAGTTTATGTCTCTATCAGAGTAGTAACAAAGACCATGGGGTCCCAGTTACTGGGATAATGACTTGGGGTCCCATCTGCTCTGAACAACAGATACACACATACATATATACACGTATATGTGAGGCCCTTTTTGAAAATGGGTATATGGGCCGGAGTGATAGCCCAGCCGGTAGGCGCTTGCCTTTGCAGGCCGGCCTCTGCCGGCCTGGGTTCGATCCCCGAGTCCCATATGGTCCCTCGAGCACCGCCAGGAGTAATTCCTGAGTGCGGAGCCAGGACTAACCCCTGAGCATTGCCGGGTGTGACCCAAAAAGCAAAAAAAAAAAAAAAAAAAAGAAAAATGGGTATGTTTGTTTGTTTTTACTTAAGGAATTTTGGTAGGACATTGTCAAAATAATTTAAGATTTGTTGATTTGTATGCCCTCTGTCAGAATGATAACATAAGGCAACTACACAACAGCAATTTTTTTTTAAAGGAGTCATAAAATTTAGAGAGAAAGCAATATGAAACATGAAATCCTGAAAGATGTTAAAAGCAAATTAAGTACAGAAATATGGCCTAGTTTGCTTTTAGTCCATGAGACAGAAAAGGAAATTCAAACACAGAAATATTAAGAACTGTTAATTTTGGACAACTTAAATTTTGGTTCTATTTTCTACTTTAGTGGGGGGATAGGGTGAGACTTGGCCCCCACCCAGAAGTATTTAGGTGCTATTCCTATCTCTGTGCTCAGAGAGAGATAGTGCTTGGGGTACCATAAGTGGTACCAAGGGATCAAACTAGGATGGGCTTAGTTACTGACTCTATAAATTGTCTGTGCTAACTATCTATGGATTTGAGATATATTGATGTTTCATTATGCATTTTCTAAATCAATGAAAACTGATAACAATTCTGTAATTTGTGGATCCAGAGAGCTATGGGGTGCTTCCACAGCCGACCTCGGGTTTGCTCCTCAGCATGGAACCTGGTCCCCAAGCATCACTAGGAGGACTCTTAAGCACAAAGTCAGGGGAAAGTCCAGAGCACCCCCAGGTATGTCCTCAGAACCCCTGAAAAAAGTTTTAGTGATTTGCAAATGTACGTATGTCTGTGTAAACACATCTGTCTATAAGATAGATATACACAAAAAGGTATATATTTAGTCTTATTGTGCTCTAGTCTCTGTTTCCTAGGTAATGAAAACTACAGCCCTAAAGAGACAGTGCACCTGAGGCTGGTCCAGGGCTTTAGAGTTGTGTTTCCCAAAGTGGACAGTACCATCCCAGGGGGACACTAGAACAATAGTGGTCCCAAGTGTTCTGTTTGTTCACCTAAAGAAGACATATTTCCAGGAGGGGTGCTGAGTCACTTTCTTTTCTGAAATATGTATGGTAGGCCACAAAAGTTTGGGAATCTCTGACTTAACACATTGTCAGTACTGAAATTTGTTTTAGTTCAATTGCATCCAAGTGCCAGCCATGGCTGGTATGTGCTTGCATCCATTTACTTAACAGAAGTTAACTTTCTTGCACTGTTTTTCAGGAACTGCTTTGCAGACACATTAAATATATTGTAGTCATTTTGCAGTATAGGCCAATATGCAGAAATTCAGAAACACTCACTCCTATTTTTTCTTGCCGTTTACCCTCAAAATAGATGAACCTATGATCTCTTATGAGTTATGCTATAGGAGAAAATGGAATGAAAATATGTTACTATCCAAAAATTTCAGACAATCTGATGGTCTAAAAATTAAAAAGGTTTAAAAATAAAAGGAACTTTAAAATTAAAATGCCAAGAACCCGGTTTTAAGACAGTAAGATAAAGGCATAGATTCCAGTATAAAATACTTCTGTAAAATGTACAAAGTATTTCTCAAATAAAACTATTGGCCAGAAGGGAATGGGTATGATATGCTCAAAATCTTGAATGAAACCTTGCTCACAAAGAATCCCCCTATCCTACTAAATTATCAATCATATTTGGAAGGAATGATTAAAAACTTTATTAAACAGCATCTAAAGGTGTTCTTCTGAAACATCTCTGCAAAAAATACTAAATTGTCTTCCATAAGATGCAAGAAAACCCCACCAAAAAAGCGTTAAGATTAATAAGATATATAAAGTGGGAAAAAGAAGAATGTAAATGGAATCTCACAGAATGAATTCAAAATCTACTTGCTTTGAATTTAAAGGGAAAATTAGCTTAAAAATTTAGACTGCATCTCTTCTCCCCATTTTTTCAATGGGGTTGGCATTTTTTCTTCTTATGTAGCTGCACCAGTGCCTGATATATCCTGGATATTAACCTTTTATCAGAGGAGTATTGGGTGAATATTCTTTTCCCATTCTGTGGACTTTCACCTTTGAAGATGTCTTTTAGCTTCAATGTCGTGGAAGGTTTTTCCTATATTTTCTTCAATGTACTTTATGTTCAGGTCTGATATTGAGATCTTTAATCCATTTTGATCTGATTTTTGTGCAAGGTGTTAGACACAGGTCCAAATTCATTTTTACATGTAGCTGTCCAGTTTTCCCAGCACCACTTGTTGAAGAGGCTTTCCTTATTCCAGTTTGGACTCTTTGCACCTTTATCAAAGATTAACTGATAGATTTGATGGCCAAAAGGCATATGAAAAAATGCTCATCATCACTAGTCATCAGAGAGATGCAAATCAAAACAACAATGAGATATCACCTCACACCACAGAGACTGGCCCATATCCAAAAGGGTAAAAGCAACAAGCGCTGGCGGTGATGCGGGAAAAGGTGACTCTCATACATTGTTGGTGGGAATGTCGACTTGTACAACCTTTCTGGAAACAATATGGACATTCCTCCAAAGACTAGAAATTGAGCCCCCTTGACCCAGCTATACCACTCCTGGGAATATACCCTGGGAAGCCAAAAACACACACCGGAAACACAATCCGGCACTTTTATTTTCATAGCAGCACTATTCACAATAGCCAGAACCTGGAAACAACCAGTATGCCTGAGAACTGATGACTGGATAAAGAAACTGTGGTACATCTACACAATGGAATACTATGCAGCTGTTAGGAAAAATGAAGTTAGGAAATTTGCCTATAAATGATGGACATGGAAAGGATCATGTTGAATGAAATTAGTCAGAAGAAA